>VHZZ01023996.1:2214-12341 GCA_009801015.1 Silene noctiflora | reverse complement strand
AATGATGATCAGTTGACTTTATAGAAGAATCATCCCTTGTGTATTCTTATATTGAGATTACAATAATGATATTTAAATCATCGTCGTGATCGCTCCATTGTTGAGGACACTTACTCCAACAACAGTATGGCAAATACTCTTAACACGGTTCTGGATGCTTCTATCCATGTTCATTGACTTGCATTAATGGTGGGTTGAGCCTTATCCTTAGGCGCTTACGTACCCGTTTATGACATAATCAAACCCACATCGTAGTTCGACATTCTGTTGGCTCGTAGCTTTCTGCTGTTTCGGCCCAAATGGATAGGGCATTCCAAAAGGAGGTTGACATCTCATTCATTGTCATTTGCTTTTAGCTGTGGAATTCTTCCATTTCATATTTTTAGTTGGATGTCATCCGTTCATTTGCATAATGGTCTATGGAGCCTATGGCTACAGAGCCCCCAATTGGAGTGTACCTTCTCAAACTTGGTCGGAAATCATGTAACAAATATATCATGTAATGAAAATGTCATCGAAATGGGTTGCAAATATCATTTGAAAAAGGATAGGTCATCGACATGAATAACAAAGCTATCATTTTGAAAATCTGGTTCATCGACCCGAACACTATCCTGAAAATGGGCCATCGACTCGAATAACATTTTGAAGGTGGGAATGATCATCGACCTTTAAAGTAGCATTTTTGGAAGTGAAAATGGGTCATCGACCTGGATAACATTTTGAAAATGAAAATGATCGTCGATCTTGAAAATGACATTTTTGAAAATGATAATAGGCCATCGACTTGGATAAGGCTTTGAAAATAGGCCATCGACCCGAATAACATTTTGAATTTGAAATGATCATCGATCTCGAAAAAAGTTTTGGAAATTCCTGATTTTTGGAGGGTAAGTGGATAGACTCGACCTACATTTCGAAATGCGACATGAAACATAAGACCCGTAATTAAGATGGGGACCCATGATTGAGGTGGGCATAGCCCGCTGCCTTCAAACAAAAAGAAAAATAAAATTCCGTAAGTGTGTACGGGTTTTAACTCAAATGTCGACTCGCTGGTGGTAGAAATCTAAATTAGCCATTCTGACTCGCAAAACAAGCAAACGTAAGTCAAACATTAACTTGCTGGGGGTAGAACTCTTCAACCATCGCATCTGAGTGGTCGACTTCTTGGAGGTGAACCTCTAGAAACACTATTTGATGAACCTCTCCAACCATCGCTTCTGAATGGTTAACTCTTTGGGGGATAAACCTCTTGAACCATCGCTTCTGGATGGTGGACTCCTTAACTGCTGACACTGGCCTAAGAAGACACTTACCCAAAATTTGAAACTCTACGGCTGGCACTGAGCATTATGCTACTATGGCCCAAACTCAAACTACACCATCATTTATCATCCCACCTGGGAATGGAATCTACATCATCATTCATCATTGCTCTCGAGAACCGTCCATCTTTCACCTCCGTCTTTTTTCTTTTCTGCGGGTTTTCATACTATTTTTGCCTTCACCTTCTTTCTTTTCAGGGGGCTTTCATTTCATTTTTGCCCCCGCCTTCTTTCTTTTCAGCGGGCTAATTCAATTTTCAGTTCCCTACAAAAATCCTCATTTATTTAGCAAATGGACCCGACATTCTGCACGGGCGACCACGTATAATTGCCAACAACATCAGACAAAACTCATTACGAGACTTGACAACTACTCATCGCGAATATACATCTTGATCCTAGCCTAAACCGAGTACTAAGACTGACTCAACAAATGTGGCTTCATTTGGACTTTCGTTAATACCCGTAAGAAACGGATAAGACAACAACTTGGATGATGGATGGATTAAATCTGTTATTCTAAAGGACTGCCTACGTATTCGCGTGGACTGAAATTAAATTTGACATAATTCGATGAAGGTGCATAAAATAGTCATTTTTTATTGTGTGTACACACTTGAAGGTTTCATCTAAAATATCATACTGTATCCCGTTCTAGCCTGTAAGGTACCGTCAAATCCCGTGTCTAGGGTTAGGTGTAAAAGGCTTGGATGCTTTGGGATATGGAGCTTGGTAATAAAAGGCTTGAATAGTTGACCCTCATTCTGAAGGTTTGGATAGTGGACCGTCATTCTGAAGGTTCATTTTCTGGTGCTTTGGCCAACGGGCTATGGCTTACATCGTGGTTGGAAATGGTGTCTCGGGTTTGATAAAACCCGAGTGCAAATGGGTTGGTAAAAACAGTGTGGGTTCAAATTTCCATGTCTGAACACTAAAGGCTTGGTGTAACAAAAAAGGTGGGATGATTCTCAAAATTCCCGACTATTTCCCTGTAACTGTCTCGAGTAGGACTTAGGATTAAAAAGGTTCAATGGTACTATCTGACCGTTTTGTCTTCGCCTCTGACTTTGATATTGGATCTCTAGTTCTCGCCACTTCAGGCTTTGACTTTGGGCTTCTGCAACTTCGATATCTTTTTTTTTTTTTTCATTTTTTATCTTGTTCTTTATTTTTTCGTTCTCTTTTTCCTTTTTTTTTTCCTTTCGAAACAACTCTTTCTGTTGCAACTGGATTCTCTTTGAAACATTTGGGCTTCAGCAAACAGATTGGGTCACACTAGCACACTTCGTCGAGCTAGGTCTATTGCATCTCTTTCAGAGACAGGATGGTTTACTAGGAAACACCTAGGCTTGTCAAAGGCATATCTTAAGCACTAGTTATAGTGGAGGTTTTCTACCCCCAGACATGGAATAGGTAAAGGAAACAAACGCGGGATCCTAAGGTACCCTACCATCTACAACATGATACATTTTTAACTAGGAGCACCCTTCAAGTGTGTCGTGCATTTTACATTGATGAACACGAGTGGAACAGATCTGGAAAAGAACATGTAATACTTTTATTAGAAATGATAAACGTTTAACAGACTCGAAAAAAAAGTGCGATCTCTAGGACACAACCTAGATCGCAGAATTAAGACTCGATTGCAAGAAAGGAAAGTCCTAGACTTGACTTAGACTAAAAATAATAAACGGACTTCGACTCGTAATCATCAAATTTCGTCTTGAGTCTCATTCTTCGAACATGGCTGGAATTTGGAGCAAGCAACGAACATTTATCCCACACAGGTCCCATTTAGGTTGCATACAGGCCGAATCAAATGGGTCATATCAGCATTGTCTTCGACAAGCATCCCATATGCATGATCACCAAATGGGTTAATAACATTTTTGGGCGTGACAGTGGGGATCGGGAGCATTCCGTACTCGATCGTATCATGGATTTCATGTTTGAGACGAAATTTTTTTTCTGTGTCATGCCCTTTCCCTTGATGATAAGCACAATACGCGTCTGGCTTGTACCATTTGTTCTGTTGTTCCAACGGTGGCTCTGGAGTTGGGCCTATGGGGTTCAGTTTTCCCTGGGCCATGAGTCTTTCTAAGGCATATGTATAAGTACACCATATGTCAGTAAACACTCTTGGGCTAGAGCATTATGGCCTTTTGGAAGCTCCTCCCGAAAAGCTAATGGTTGGACATGGTCATCATTAACGTATGCCTTTGATTTCGAGGAAGATCCTCCAGGGTACCCTTTTGGCTTAGCAATTTCCATAGCACGAAGGTCATCTTCGATTTTCCTCCCGATAAGGGTTAGATCTTTGAATGTACTAAAGTTTTGATACTTCATCTCATTACGGTAGGGAGGTTGAAGGTTTTTCACAAACTTGTCGACTATATCCACTTCGTCGAGATTTTTGGTCAATTTCACGCTTTCAGCTCGCCAACGACCCAAGAAATCAGTGAAGCTCTCTTTCTCCTTTTGGGTCATAACTTCGAGAGTTCTCATTGTTGTTTGGATCTCGGCATTGACAGTATAATGCCTACAGAATTCAGTAGTTAGATCTTCGAATGTAGGGTAGTTCTTCAGATCTAGGGTATAGAACCATGCCCTTGGATGTTCCTCCAAAGACTGAGCAAATATGGAAGTTAGCATGCTTGCAGGCACACTCTTTAAAGCAAGGTGCTCCTTGTAGGACCTAATGTGTTTCAGAGGGTTTTCAATTCCCTTAAATTTAGGTATATCTGTGAACATAATGTTTTTGGGAAGCTCATCTTGAACTGGAGCATAGGCCCTAGCATTTTCATGATCGATGCTCTCTCCTTAAGAGAGCTTCAGTTGGTCTTTAACGAGCTTGAATCGCCTTTCAAACTCAGACATTTCTGGGGGGGGGGGGGGGGGGGGGGGGGGGGGGGGGGGGGGGGGGGGGTTACAGGGACCTCCTCACCAATCTTAGTCTCGATTGCAATTAACCGAGCCTTATGCTGTTCCAAAGTCTCACTCATCTTAGTCACAAGTGCTTCAATTGTTATTTTCGTAGTCCGGACCGACCTTTATACAAATAAACCCTGAAGGAAATTAATATCCGAATCAAACCCCTGCACAAATAAGGAGTCGACTTATAGACTCGATCTTTGACTCAGACTTGACTTAGACCCAGGAAATGAGCTAAATGGCTCATTTTTAGGGGTTACACGTGTGGGAAAGGGAGGGGGGGTAACTAGGACTATGACCCAACTCAACTGACTTAGACTTAGACATGGCATGTTGTGACTAAACCGTGACTGAACCAAACGTGGCTCATGGGCTTGAAAAAGGCGCCCCATAGTGTTCTAAATAGGGCATTTTGTGGTTTGACATTGACCAAATGGTTGACATACATGACTTGGTCCTAAGAGGTGACTTGGGTAACCCACTACAGTTATGTATTGGCTAGACAAATTCGGTTCACTTGAACCTTAAACAAGACCAAACATGGATAACATAGACCAACATTAGCCTAACTAGGCTAGACTCGACCCAACTGACTCAAACTCTATTCTAGGTTTGGGTTAGGTTCGGAACATGGTTCATTGGAATTTGAAATTGAAGNTCGACCCAACTGACTCAAACTCTATTCTAGGTTTGGGTTAGGTTCGGAACATGGTTCATTGGAATTTGAAATTGAAGAGGATTGAATTAAAATGATATTTTAAATGCGAAGCATGCCGACTTATAAAAGGCTTATTTTGGTAAAAAATTCTAATCTTAATTCGGCAGTACTTCGAGTTGGAAATGGTTCTTTTTTCAAAAGAGGTAAAGTTTAAAAGGTTCGGGATCGTCTAATCCTAAACGGGCAGCATTTCAGATTTAAAAGTTATTTTTTCAAAAGAGGTAAGTTCAAAAGTTCGGGATTGAAATGTGGTTTGAAGGTTTGGAAAGATAGGATTGAAAATTTCGAAAAAAGAGATAGATGGACGGTTTTTCGAAAAAAAATGATCGGCTTTGATTTTGAAAAAGACTCGAGAATCACATAGCACTTAGTCATTCACATTTTAGGGATGCAATGCATGAGCCTAAACTCTTCTAAGTCTCGGTCGGTCCTCTAATAATGTGTCTATGCCAATGATCCCACGTTGTTAGGTAACTGGCGACCCACCACATGTAACATCCGTAAATAGCCGATTTCATATTTTAAACTATTTTAATAATTAAATTAGACTAAGTGCGATTTTAAATATTATTTTTATAAAATATGAATTTTTATAGTGTAGTATTGATATTAATAATATCAAAGTCCGTCTTAAATATATAGTAGCATTTAGACGTAAAACAAGTGAAACCCGACTCATTTAAGTCGATTTGGGCCTAAAATGGTCAAAGCCCCATAGAACCCCCTTTTTTTCCTCATACTCATAACATAAAACCCTCTTTCAACCTTATCTTTCTCAGCATAAACACACCTTCAACCTCCATTGTTGCCCTCTTTACATTTCTTCACAAAAATCCTCATAACTTCCTCATTTTTAGTCCGTTTCGAGTGTCGTTCGCGCCGCTCTTTTCCTCTTCTCATCCTCCTTCTAAGTATGTAATAAAGTTACTGTTTTTCCCCCTTCTTCCTAGATTTCGAAACCTCCATTCTCCCAATTATAGAGAATTTCTCTTCTAACAACCATTGTTTTGTGTTTAGGGAATATTTGGACAATCCGGAGGCCGACTTTTTCATAGTTGAGGACTCTCAAGAAGACTAGGAATCTTAAGGTAACGGTGATAGGTTTCTCGACGATACTTAGGAATTTTTAGTGTTTACTTGGGTTATTTAGTTGAATTACATGATAAAGTTGATTAATTTGGATACTTAGTTATATGTGAGACTTTATTTATGATTCTTGATATTTATTTAGTATGAAGTATGCAAATATGGTTTAATTTCATGTATTGGTTGTTGGAATTACTATCTTTCACATGTTTAAGAAGTTATGCAAACAATTCATGTTATGAGCAATTGAAATCTTGTATGAATGTCATATATTGGTTGTTGGATACATTGGATGCTGGAAATTATGTGTTTTACGTGTCTACCGCATCGCAAGAATGCTAAAAGTTGATTCGGAAAATCATATTGTAGGTTGTTTTGCTGAATTTCGTGTTTAGGAGGCCTCAACCGGTGGGCCGGCTGCCGGTCCACTGGCCGGCTGGGAGCACTCCAGTAGGCAACCTTGTTCTGCCTAAGTATGTTATCCCAGCCAGTTGGCCGGCTTCCGGTCAGCCTTGGTCGGCTGGGAGTACTTGTAGTTTCGATGAAATTTGATTTTGGGTGCTGTCCCAGCCGGTGGGCCGGCTGCCGGTCCGCTGGCCGGTTGGGAACAGATCAGAATGTATTTGTTTTGTGTTTGTATGACGTGTCCCAGCCGGTGGGCCGGCTGCCGGTCCACTGGCCGGCTGAGCCTGTCTTTTAAATTCTGCCTTGTTCCGGTGGTCTGGGCCGGCTGGCAGGAAACCGGTGCCCCAGACCGGCTGCGAGTACCTGCTTCACTACTTCTTTCCGTTTCACTCATTGTATGATGGATATGATTTGAGTTTATGGTTTGTTTACATTTCAACATAATTATACCATTTGTTTACGTTTCATCATGAGGTATGAAATGTGTTTATCATGTAATCATGTTATGGCATATATCGTTCATATGTAAGCTATTATATGCTTTGTTGGTTTGAACCGTGTCCGTATGGTAATGATATCGACCTACGTCTATGCTTGACTACTACCTTAGATCTTCCGCCACACTCGTGCGGTACGGGCGAGTGGGGTACTCGATTTGTGTGCTTATATATCGAGTCTTGGATGCGGAGTTATGTGTCGCATGTTGAATCGGAAGGGAGTACCTTCTGGGAGTCTGGATGCAGGTCTTAGGCTAGGATGTACCTAGCTAGTCATCCTACCAAGGGTTGCGTTACTGTCTAAGGGTGTTTGGGTCTTTGCATGGCGTTGTRTAGTTAGATAGTCTTTCCTCGGATAWTGTGTTCTYTRTTTGTYGTGTTCRGACATGCTTTAAAGGTAGCCGCTGAGTCGAAAACTTGTTTGCTTATATGTTGATCCTATCGGACACTAGTGGTGAGATGCAAGCCACTAGTTGCGATATGATCCCATCTTGTGTGGCATGTCCTTTGTAATACCCATATTGTTATCATGTTACCATGTATTCCTCATTATCATTGATTCTCATATGTTAATGCTTTAATTTACGCATGATTAATCTCTCTTTATTCTTTATGATGATATATATTGTTGGTTACGTGTATTTCATTGTATCGTGGCTGGGAGAACCTTAAGTTACTCTCCACTGACTGTGGCATTCATGTTTTCATGAATGACAGGTACCGGTTGGTGATTGCTTGGGGGAGACTGTGGCTAGCGAGCAATGTACCCTAGCCCTTTAGTTTCCGTTTTCCAGACTTACCTTATATTATGTCATTCGTGGGATATATTTTCCCCAACGCTATTATGTTTTCTTTTGGTTTTGTAAACTAAATTAATTCACTTACTTTGATTTCGCGCATTAGTATGTTAGTGACATTTCGCTTTTAGACTTGGAAATAAAAATCTCGTATTTCCGCTGCATATCCTCTCTTTTATGTTATCATTTGGTGTCCTAAATAGCGGGGTGTCACAGTTGGTATCAGAGCGTGATTGCTCCCGACGCACACTGATAAGTACTTTATTTATATATGTTTACCCCTTATTTTAGCTCCATTTTACTTGTCATTTTAGCACTTTTTTTACTGTTTTTGAGCTAATATCGTGTTTTAGTTGCTTTGTATGCTTTTAACATGTTTTGTAGGAAATATAGCTTTTATTAGCTAATTCCCGACGAATATGAGCAACTATCGAGAACACAAGCTAAGTAGAGTATGGATTGGGTCATGCATGGCCATGCAAGTGTAAAGACTTAAAAAGATGATCAAAATGTGGAGAAATGGCCCAAGTAAATAATCAAGCCAAATGTAAACAAATGATTAAATGAAGCCCAAAAGAAATCCAAATGAAGGTGTGGAAAATATCAAGCATAGGATTCCAATAATTTCCACATTCATAAGGCATTTCCGGACATTCAAGGACGCATTAGATGAAAACTTTGGATACCCGAGCATTAACTATGGCTATTTAAGGCCATTTAACCCGGAAACTTACGTCCCCGATCGGGGATGGGTGACCCCAATCGGGGTTGCCTGTATTTAAGAGCTTTAGATCATTTAAGGGTTGTTTACGTTTTGGACTTGCAACTACTATATAAGGAGGGTCACCCCCGGCCTTATATATACACTCCTCACCACTCTCTTACACATATTTCTCTTATTATTCTCTCTAAATAATAGTAGTTAGTTTAGTTTAGTGTAGATTTAGTTTAGCTTAGAATTGTTACATTTTAATCATTCAACATTTCCTTTACAATTTCCAATTCAAGTTTATTTAAGTTGTCGTTGTTCTTGTTTAAGTATTTCATTTCCTTCGTGTTCTTCATTTYCATTTCCGGTAATTCTATTTAGCTTTCATTTTATTTACGTTTTTTAATTTATAGTTCTTACATTATGTTTGCATTTTCATTTCTATTTAGCATTTCCATTTGTTATYATTTTCATATGAGTAGCTAGAAGTTCTTAGTCTAGGGATTAGGGGAGTCATGTTAAATTAATAATTTAATCATGTTGTTAAATTAGTTAATCACTTATCATTTCTACACAAGCTTGCTTTGTTATGTTAATCTTAGTTTATTGATCACATTCTAGGATTAAACTTGTTATACATTCAATAAGTTGAGAGACACGGAAATGTATTAGAACTAGCATGTTGTAGTAGATCGACCTAACTCATAGTGAAAGATTGTTTGGACCCGATTTAAGGCCGATGTTAAAAGTAAAAGTTGGGTGTCGTTAGGCCTAGATGATAATTTGTGTCTACTAGTTTAACAACTATTTAAATCATCGATTTGCATGTATGAACCGAACTTCCTAGACGACTTTTATTTTATTCTTTGCTTTTATATTTTTACTTTGCATTTACCAATCAATCAACAAACCCCCATACCTCGTGACCAACCAAGGTAAAATTCATTCCATCACAACTAATTAGCAACCACCGCGCTCTCCATGGATTCGACCCCTAAATACTACATTTATTTGTTGTACCTAGGGTAATTTATTTTTGATAGGGTGCGACACTTGGTCAAATTTTGGCGCCGTTGCCGGGGAGCACGATTTTGTTTGCTTTTTTTGTTGTTGGATTTTATCTTGTCTTGTCCTAAGGAACACTTGTTCATTGGGATTGTTCTCACCATTTTCTTGTAGTTTTAGTACTTCTTTTGTAGGTATTAAAGCTTGTCGTTCATAATGTTGGATCGATTTGCCCCGCAAAATGTGTATGAGTCTTTTTACGACTATCTCGATCGATTTTATGCCTATGTCGATGGTCTCAACTCTTTTGGATACACCTTTTGTGAATCTCACTTGGAGCATGTCGTACTTAATGGCCTAAACTTCGAGACCCGTGATTTGGCTCTTCGCTTGAGTAATGGGGGCGTTTACTACATGGTTGGGGAGGATCTATGACATTTCTTGAATTACATGGCCTCCGAAGGTTGGGAGATGGTGTGGCGACAAAGAGTTAAAGAGGAGCTCAAAGAGATTGAAGCTCGTTTGGAGCAAATTTTTCAAAAGGAAACAAGTGTACGAGCACCTATTTTCTCAAATTCCGCTCTTGCCCCATGTGAGCCTATTTTCTCTTCTTTCCCCTCTCTACCCTCTCAATGTAAGTCTTTTGCCCTT
>VHZZ01023974.1:2061-19281 GCA_009801015.1 Silene noctiflora | reverse complement strand
AATAATAAATATCAAAATTAAATTAAAAAGGGCAAAAAGGTAATATGTAGGGGCGAGATGAGTAAAAGAGGGGCGATCTTTAGCAAGCCCCTTTTGGAATTAGCTAGGTTTTCATTCTTATTCTTTGGCACGTATTTTTGTACGGTAGTTGGTCTCTTGGTCTCTGTACACCATATTCTCCGTTTATTTCAGGACTAAGTTTTTCTTCCCTTCTCTTTATTTTAATTATGCATTCAATCACTATTTGTACTTATTTACTTCGATTTATGAGTAGCTAATTTATATTCTAGGGTAAAGGGGATCTAGGTGATTAGAAAGGGGTTTAATTAATGAATTAATCGTTAAATTGCTTTTTGTTGTTGTTCAATTGTGGTTTTGAATCTAGTTAATTGATTTACTGATCAGAGTTAATTAATTAGTCTTGTAAACTAGGATTTTCACCGACTGGTTAAGACTAGTATAGGCTGCGACAATTGAATAGACTGACTTAATTATAGCGACCGCATGTTAAGTTTAGATCTAAAGGGCATATTAGAATTGACCNTATAGGCTGCGACAATTGAATAGACTGACTTAATTATAGCGACCGCATGTTAAGTTTAGATCTAAAGGGCATATTAGAATTGACCAATCATATGATCTTAAACAGCATAACTGTAATTAGCTAAATCACACCCCCGGATAAACCTAGTGAACCCGATCCCTAGACTCTTTTAATATATTTGAATTCATCTTTATTTATCTTATAATTAGTTTTAGTTAAACAAATCAAACCTTTAAGAAATTCTTACCTTAAGGCGGACTTAGTTAATAGCAAACTAGATAATTACCGCCTCCCTGTGAATATGATACCCTACTTACCACTAACTATTTGTTACTTGTTAGTAGTATTTGAGGATTATTTTGATTAAGGTGATACGATTTTAGCTTTATCAATCATACCATGCAAGATAACTATCAATTTGTTATAACACACATGGTATCATATCACATTTCACATAGTGTCCACCCATACTTATAACCACCCACGTAGTGACCAACCAAGATAATAGGCCGGAACTAGTTTTGACATGAAGGCGCCTACTCATCCAAAACCGATCTCCCATTGTACTCAAGTCGGGTTCACTTTATTAGACACTCCTAAATTCATTTTGGTTCATTGATTTAGGTTCCAAAATCGTCGCTCTGATACCACTTTGTAACACCCCTTTCTTACCTGACCAAGGTAATGGGAGGATGTTACCATCTCGGTTTCCCGAGGCAGTGTTTCAAAACTCTAATTAAAGAATCACTTAAATAAATGACGAGTTTAGTGTATTACATACATGATAAAAGAATAACACAAGTGAATTATGCATTATACAACTCATCTATTAACTACGTCATCTATGTGACTCGACTCCAAGGCTCGGAACTCGTCCCGTCTCCCGCGTGATACCAACCCAAACCTTTAAACAACTGCTCTCCATATGATCAGAAATATCATATGGATCGATATAGGTCATCCCGAAAATAGGCGACAATTTACACATAGCCACACACGGTCATTTTCAATAACACAATTAAACACGAAAGACAATAAGCATGAATATGAATGCACAATGACAAGTCTTCAAACATCACTACTCTGCAACCAACACACCAGTACCAAGGACACACCGACGGTACCCACAACCCGGTGACTGCACCACAGCACAGTCCGTAAAAACATACTCGGGATAAACCCATGGTACCGGACCTGGGCAATAACCGGAACCCCTGCCAGACGACGTGTCTCAACCACACGTGTCCCTCCATAACTCAAGCCATTAATGTGCACGTCCCTCTTGGAGTGGGAAGCTCCAAGAGGTGACCCGAGCGTAAGACAGTCTCCCAAGCGCCTTACGTCTCCACAACAACATGTACCACCACCATAACTTCTCCAACAACCTCTAATATCCACCACAAACACATATATCGCAACATAAAACATAAAATTCCAATTACGCTACCATCTCATGGATTATGAATCTCGACATGCCAAACATACTCATATCAACAATTTCTCATTCTCATGTTATAATGCATTTTCATCCACCATATAAGACTACCCATTCATCATGATGTGATACAATTATGCCAACAACAAGAGACTAATACACATTTTCACATACATGTTATAATGCAACCCAACCATCATAATTATCCTCTTAATGACATGATGCAATTAACCACTAAGTATGTTATAATAGAAATGCTTCATTCATGTGAGTCTAATTACAACATCAACAACAACACATACAACATTCATATTATTAAAATCAAGTAGGATTAACCTACCTTTTAGCATACTACAATTAGCACAAGCAAGCACACTAATCCTCCTCTAAGAAGCCACATCCTACAATTAATTAAGTAATACTTAGCATAAATATGTTCTACAACAATAAAATACCCTTAGTTCCTTAATTAAACCATTTAATTACCCCAAACCCTAATTAAATCCTCATAAGACAAACCCCCAAAAATCTAGGGTTACTAATAAAGAGTAAAAAGAGGAAAAAAATGACTAACAACTTACAAAGGTAAGGAAATGAGAAAGATAAGATCTTGAACACCAAATCTTCAAAAGCAAGGGGAAGATGTCCAAGGATAAGGTTTAGGAGGATATGAGGGGATTTTGGGTGGTTGAGAGAGTGTATAGAGTCAATAGAGAGTTTAGGGTTTGTAAAAATGAAGGAAAAACTGAAATGGAGGCTTATATAGCAAGGCCCAAAACACGGAGCCCAACAAGCGAAAACTAGACCTGAGCTCATGCACTCGGTCGAGTTCTCGGTGGCACTCGGTCGAGTACACCAGCCACTCGGCCGAGTGGCACACAACAGGAGCTGGGTAATTATCCAAAAGGCACTCGGTTCATCTACTCCGTACTCGGTCGAGTGCACAGTAGAAAAATATGTGGTATTACATGACATTCATGCACAACAATACTAGCGTCAAGACAAATTCTTAATTAACTCATTCCCCTTAATTACTCAGATTAGGGTTTAATTAATCTTAAAAAAATCAATCAAAACTGACTAGAGATGATAGGTACTTACTAACGCGGTAAATCACGGAACTACGGAGTCCAAAAGCTTAACAATCCACACAAAAGATGCTAGAAGATGATTAGGATGATTAGGGAGAAGATTAGAAATGTTTTTAGGTTTTAGAAACTGGTTAACGAAGTGATTAGCGAAATATATAACTCCCTTATCATAATAATCAAATCGCAGAAATAACCCGAAACAGACCGAACACTCGGTCGAGTACGCGATACTCGACCGAGTACTACAACAAATCAGTCGAGTGGCTCCTAGGCAGAAGCCTGATCAAACACCTAACAGACGTACTCGGTCGAATGCAGTCTACTCGAACGAGTACCCGACGTCCAGAACTAAGTAGTATTACACTTCTAGTTAAGTTGTATTTTGTATAAAAGCTTTTTTAAACTCAAATTTTTGGTTTATTTAGTGACTCCGCGGTTTTTAATATCAAAGTTTTTAAAATCTCGTTTCTTCCGCTGTAATGTTTACATTTATCTAATCGTAAGACCGCATAGGTTCACAGTTGGTATCAGAGCTATTACGCTCCCAATGCATACACGTGTACCCCAAACTTAATTTGAACTTGACCTTAAATAATGAATGAGAGGTGGGTAGACTTAAGGACCTAAGGTGTTAGTTTATAGTGTGTTTGCTCTTTGGTAGGTTCTAACATGTTTGTTGATTGTCAAATAATTGATTCTTGTGCCCTTGCATCGACAAACCAGGAGCTTACCCGTGTGACGATCAAATCTTGGTGTGCCGAAAGTTGAAGATTTGTTCGACCTTCTGAAAAATGCTTCTACTTCCTCGGAGAAATTTCTCGTTCTTTGTGTACCTGACCATATTCTTTATGTAACACCCGCGAAATTCCTGCTTTGGAATTTATATTTAATTAACTATTTTATTTTTCATTTTTACCAAATAAACCTTATTTTTATAAAAATAGTATTTTTATATAAGTGGGTAGGACTTGGGATCGTTTAGCCCAAATGAGTCGTAGCAATGGATTCTACATCGAATTTGAGTGGAAACCGAGTTACTTTGGTAGTTGGGCCAAGTATAGCCATTTTGGGCCCTTTCTAGTGTTCTTTTTAGGTGGCAAACCCCTCATACTTCATCTTCAACCTTCATAAAATCTGAAAACTCTCATCCTCCATCTCCATTAACCACCATTTTCTCTCTAAAGCTTAAAAACTTCATAAGTCACTCATTTCTTCACTAAATCGTTTCATTCTTGTGCCATTCTTCGTCTTTTATCGTTCTCCATCTTTTCAAATAATAAAGTCTAGTCCTTTCTTGACTTTTCTAAATTCCATCTTTCTAGGGTTTGCCAAAATTGACCCTTTTAATGGTATTGTGTTTGTAGGAAGCAATTTGGACAACCCGGAAGAAGATTCGTTCGAGATTGACGATACTTTGGACGAGTGAAGTGCAAAGAAGGTAACGGTGATAGGTTACTCGACATTTATGTCAAATTATGTGTTTTTAATGTGAAAGATTTRGTCTTTAGGTGATTAAAGTTGATAACTTTACATGTTGTTATGTTTCTTGGTTGTTTGTTCAATGAATGACTCTATTTGTGTTTGTTAAGCAATTTCTAGTATGAAATCACATGCCATATTTCATGAATAGTATGAATTAGTCTCATGTGTGGATGTTAAGGTTGAATTATGGTTTGTATCATTTTAATGTATTCTCATATGCCATGAAATTGTTGAAGGAAAGTGTTTGTTTGTGAACAATTGAGAAAAAGCTAGTAACTTGGATATGTAAATAATTGGTTTGGAATAATTGGGTAAAGATTGGTTGTTGTAATATGTAAACTATTGATTTCCGTCTCAAGTATATGATCTATCTCGGGTATACATGTGAAATTACTTGTTGATTACATGTTCATAGTCGATTGTATGCATTTATATCGAAGTATGTGAACTTGTGCATGAGTAGGCTAAGGACTAACACAAGTCTGGCAGGACTCGCATGAGTCTGCCTTCAGGTTATACTCCTTAGCCTTGCTGCCCCAAAACTCGTGTAAGTTGTGTAGGACTCGTGCGAGCTGTGCAGGACTCGCGCGAGTTGGTGCGCAGTTGGCCTATTTGAGCTTGGATTGTAAAACGGGCGTCATTTCCTTTTACGAACTCTTATTGGAGTGATTCAAAAGCCTAGACTACTTGATTTTTTGACGCCGTTTTAGGACCAAACAAGCAATTATTCATTTGGTTTGTTTACGTTTCATCTCATGTTTCGTAATACTTGACTCATATTGTTATCATTTGCTTACATTCCGTTCAAGTAACTTATGTTTGAGTTATGAATCATCCAATAAGGTTTCAAATGTATGAAATGACATATATTAACTCTCATTTGATCATTGTGAGTTTGTCATGTTGCTTAATTCATACTTATCTTGTCTTACGCCCCACTTAGGTCGTTTGCCTAGTGTGGGTTCACTCTTATCATTTCCGCCTCCTTAGGTCGTTTTCCTAGTGTGGGGTACTCGACTTCCGTTTTTTGATCGAGCCTTGGGTGCGATCGTTTATCGCATGTCGTTCGGGAGACATTTTCTCTCGAGAGTCTGGCCAGGTTTAGACTAAAACGGTTAGTCCTACTAAGAGGAATTTGAGTCTAGAGTAGTAAGGATGTGGTATGTGACTTGAATGATTGCTCATGCAAATTCTTATTTGATCCCGCTCTTGTGCTTTGCTTATTGCTTATTAACTTGAATTACTTATGTTTGCATATCACTTGTTATATATGACCTCATTCGCATTGCTATGGAAAGTATTCACATATTCTTTTATGTTTGTTTATTTGAGTTCTCTTTTATGTTCGTTTTGACTAAATGTGGCTGGGAGAACCCTGAGTTACTCCTCACTGACTGTGGCGTTCATGTTTACATGAATGACAGGTATCAATTGGTGCATATGTGGGGTGAAGACATGTGTGAGCTAGTGAGTACCTCGACCGTTGTGTTTTTGCCCTTTTATTACGCTTAGACTCACCCTTTAAAACATGTAATTCGTGGGATATCTTTCCCCCTCATTTTCTAGACTTGGTTTGTAATAACCTAAGTTTACTCTTTCGCACTTGTTTACTTATGATTAGTGATACCTCGTGTTGAACTTTAAAAAGTTTTTTTTATAAATCTCATGTTTTCCGCTGCAAATTTATTAGTTGTATCTTTCGCTCTAACGCGGGGTGTCACACTTTGCCTCTTGATGCTTATCCTTCTTCTAAACTCTCTTTTTGTTTTACCTTGGAAGCTACTCTTTACCCTCCCGTCTTGCCCTTCATTTCTTGTTTATCCTACCATGACGCCTTGTAGATAGTTCTCTTTATTTTGTGGGATGTTAACCTTGGTTGGATAATTTGGCTTTGAGGAGTTTGTTTGTGGTTGACTCTTAGCCCTTGTTTTGAGAGGTTGGGTTGCGTTGTTGGGAAGGCTTGGGTAGTGTAGTGAGATGTGCCTTGGAGATTCTAATACTTAGTTGCTTGACATAAAGTGGGTGTGATTGCTTGGTGAAATTCTTTGTGTAAGGTGTGAGTTGTATATGTTACTTCGGTTATGGAACTTGAATTTGTTAATCGTATTTGGGATTTGAAAGTTTGGTAGGTTGAGCATTGTTACTTTAGGGGTAAACATGGAGTAAAGTTCATGATGTGAGCTTGGAAGAAAACACCTTTAGAATGTTGATGGCCATATGTAGATATGATTCGACGCTAGTTGGATATGTGTATAGTTTTGTTAGTAGTTTTGATCATGTTTTGTGGAAGTCGTTTGTAAATGGTTCATGATTGGGAGTTGTGAAAATCCCAATTGTAGTGGAGTGTTTTGTTTCATGGAATGGCTTATATGTAAAGTGACGTAAGTTGTATTAAGGAAATCCTTGCAAGTAATGTGGTTATGAGATTTGTTTTCTAAGGGTGTTTGAGGAACCGTTTAGGATGACGTTGTTATTTGTGATTTGAGTATGTGGCGTTTCCATGTTGCCTAGTTGGCCCTTTTGACCATACGCTTTACCGTTCATGCCTCTCTTACTCGTTTTGTTGAACTTCTCCTTTGGGATTGAATATAGGCTTATGAAACTCTATGTTTTTTAAACCTCCGTGGTGACTCTATCTCGGTTTTCTACCTTTAAAAGTTCGACTTAGTCCTTTTATTTGTTGAGTTTGGATTCTATTATTTTTGTTTTTTAACGGATTAATGTGGGTCGAGCTCCAAAATTAAAATCCTAAACTAGCCCATATCTTTAACGGGTCATCACAATTAGTTTAGTGTTTGGCCCAACAACGCGGGTTGTTGAGTTGGCCGAGTCAATCTAACCCGACCCATACCTAGTAAAACTCAAATTGACAATAATGTTTATTTTTGGAATTGAAATTGACGATAATGTTGGTGGGTGTGAGTAGTGTGTGACGTGCGATAATCTGAACCTTAGAATAATAATGCAACATTCTTGAAAAACTCTTCATCTACTTCCAAATTTAAGCAATTTCTAGAACCCTCCTGGCTCCTCCTACTGGCTAGTGGCTACTACTTACTACTTACTACTCTCTACCTAAAACCCTCCTACTCATTTCTCACTAGGGCTTTCCATTTTACATCTCATCTCAAACTAAACTTATCTCTTGTTCAATCTTCTTCAATGGCGCCTGTTCTTAGCAGAACAGTAATCTCTGCCTCCCTCACTTCACTCCCCTCTTCTTCTCCTTCATTCTCCCTTAAAAATCCCCGCAACAACAGATTCAACTTTACCACTAGTTTATGCCCTCTAAATAGAGTTACCAGAAATTATGCAAGATTTAGTATTGCTAACAAAAACTCAACAAAATTTCATAGTAATAACAAATTAACAGTTCGCTGTGATGCTGCTGTTTCTGAACAAGAGGCTCCTGAGGCCTCTGGTGAGAAGTTTGAGTATCAAGCTGAGGTGAGTTTGACTATCATTAAACTATGGATTTTTGCTGTTTATGTGTTTTTAAATTTTGGGTATACTTACTGGTTATTTTGCTTTATTCGATTACTGAAATTTTTCGCCTTGTTGATTTAATGCTTGCCAATTCTGGGCAGGGTTCATTTTTGTTGTTTTATGTAGTTTTTTTTTCTTCTGTTTATATTGAATTTGGCTCATTAAATGGTTTTTCTGGTTCATGGGTTGCTTGTAATTTATCGTCCTCTGACTGGTTCGTTCCAGTTGGGTTCGTTTATTCAGCTGAGTCTTTTGTGTGTGAATTTCGCAACACTGTCGAGTTTTAGGTTGTAATGGCTTTGATTGTGTTGTTGTTTTAACTTCAAAAATATGTAAGTTTGTTGTGAGTTAAATGGAGATGTGGTGATTACCTCTGACTATGGATGTGTATTGAGTAATTATTGGATATTGGACTACTTTGGGATTAATACGAAATTTGATTGGTATTTATATCGAGTTTTGATCTAGAGTCGTTTGAGTAAATGCTTTTGTGACTGAATGTTGCAATCTTTCTGCATTTGACCGCAGGTGAGCCGGTTGATGGACTTGATAGTTCACAGTCTATACAGCCACAAGGAAGTCTTTCTAAGAGAACTTGTCAGGTATGCATATTTCAGTTCTCTCTATCTGCGTTTTTGAGGTATATGTTTTTCAGCAGCAACAGTTTAGTCATTTTGTGGAGCGAGAGACCGTCTCACTTACAAAAGTGGCTCATGTATTCCTCATTTCAATATTTCATGTTATTGTATTTATTGATCTGTGGAATAGATATGGCGTTGGCATTTCTTCATTGAGGTACATATATGAGAAGGTCGTGTGCTGAGTATTTTTGTTTGTGATTCGTTTTCAGTAATGCTAGTGATGCCCTGGACAAGCTGAGATTTTTGAGTGTGACAGAGCCCGCTCTACTTGGGGATGCTGGAGAGCTTGAAATTCGCATCAAACCTGATCCTGATAATGGGACCATTACAATCACGTAAGTGGTGATTCTGTCTGACACTTTACTGATGTCTTTAGTATAGTTAGAATTGATCTGTAGTTAATATTTCTCTTCTTATGTAGAGATACTGGTGTTGGAATGACAAGAGAAGAGCTCATTGATTGCCTAGGAACTATTGCACAGAGTGGCACCTCAAAGTTCTTGAAGGCTTTGAAGGTATTCTGATCTTTTCTACGTTTCAGGCTGAGTTTATTAGTTGATAATTGTAGCGGTCTCATCTCTCGTCTTTGAATTTTTGTGATAAATTTCAACTTTACTCATCTCAACTGTAAATCATTTGCTCATGTGCAGGAAAACCAAGATCTTGGTGCAGACAACAGTTTGATTGGACAATTTGGTGTTGGATTTTACTCAGCATTTTTGGTAGCTGACAGGGTAATGAGTTATTGAATAACTTATTTACTTGCCAATGCAACTCTGAATTTAAGTTGGACATGGGACAGTAATCTGAAGCCTTATTGATATGTTTATTTGATCAGGTTGTGGTGTCTACAAAAAGCCCAAGGTCTGATAAGCAATATGTTTGGGAAGCAGTTGCTGACAGCAGCTCATATGTGATCAAAGAGGAAACTGATCCTGAGAAGCTCCTAAAGCGTGGGACACAAATCACATTGTATCTGAGGGTATAGTAAATATTTGATATATCCTGTACTGTGATTATATATAATTTTTTTATCTGTTGCTATTATTTTTTTTTTTGGTATCAAACTGCTTCAAAAGGAAAAAGAGTATTGTTTAAGATTTTCGAAGCTTTATGACATTATGTTTAGGTAACTATTTGTCATGTACACCGTTCCCCTTCTCTATATACATTTCTTTCATTTTATTTTCTGTATGCAATTGTTTTTTCACAATTTAAAATGATTATCAGCCAACCCCAACCCATTTTTGGAATCTGTTGTTGTCGGTGATGGTGGTATTGGTGGTGGTCTTGGTATATTTATTTTTCTTCATTTCATTATGTGCTTTTGAGAGAGTTCAAGTTTATTCTTTCTCTTCGACATTCTATTCATCCTTCTTTTTGATGAGCTAAAATGCTAATTTTCCCTTTTTCTTCTTTGCCTTTCAGCCTGATGACAAATATGAATTCTCAGAGCCTACTAAGATCCAGAGTTTGGTGAAAAATTACTCGCAATTTGTTTCATTTCCCATCTACACATGGCAAGAAAAAACAAGATCTGTTGAGGTAGACAATTTTCCCTGCTGATGGGGTGAATTTACTTGTCAAAGTGCCATTAGTGGGCTTGTATCTGGGTTCCCTGCTTGAAATCGAGTTAGGCTATCATATATGACTTTAATTGGCCTTGTAGGTGGAAGAAGAAGAAGAAGAGCCAAAAGGAAAAGAAAAACCAGAAGTATGTCTTCTGGCATTCTTGTAGCGAGAATGTTCTGCTTGTTGGTATTTGGAGTTAACCTGGGTTCTAATTTACAGGGTGAAAAGAAGAAGAAAACTAAGACCGTCACTGAGAAGTACTGGGACTGGGAGTTAACTAATGAGACAAAGCCTATATGGGTAACTTAACCCTTCTTCACATTTGATGATTCTTTTGTCCATAATAGTCTTACGTTACTTGAGTAATGTGTGACATGGCGCCAATTTGACTGTGATATAGATGCGAAATTCTAAAGAAGTCCAGAAAGAAGAGTACTATGAGTTCTACAAAAAGGCCTTCAATGAATTCCTAGACCCTCTTACATATACTCATTTCACTACTGAGGTATGCAACTGTTCTTTCTTGGGGTTGAAGTCTCGTGATGCTATGGTCAGCTTACTTCTTTGCATGTTTGCCATTGTACAGGGTGAAGTGGAGTTCCGTAGTGTGCTCTATATTCCCGGCATGGCACCCTTGAATAATGAAGATGTGGTAAATCCAAAAACAAAGAACATACGTTTGTTCGTTAAACGTGTGTTCATTTCAGACGATTTTGATGGGGAACTGGTTAGTATTCCTCGATTTGTTGATTAGGTTATTTGTTTGCTGTAATTGTCTATTTTAATTGCCTAATAATTACTAAGCAATGCTGAAGTTTATTCTGTAAAATATGGTCATAAGAGTACACATATAGGAGGACTGTTCTGTTAGAAGTTGCACGTTTCTCCCTTTTTGGTAAATGTTAATACTTAATATGCAGCAAAACAAGTCTTATCATTCATGGAGAGAATACATCTTCTACCTGAGCACTGTAACCATATTTGAATCATATGAGGGCTATGGTGACTGTTGAAGCATGTAGTTGGAAGTGAAAAGGCTAGTGTAGGCAAATCATTAACTTGACTTGTTGTCCTCACATGAAAAAAAGAGAGAGATCAATAATGAAAAAAACCCGAGAAATATGAGAAACGCAATGCGAAAATTTGAACACCTTGTGCAGCAGCATAATGGCACAAGACTTTATAGAGCTATTGGGCTAGTCAGCGTTGAGAGACTATTGTTTATTTTCTACTTTTGATTGGACAGTGAGCCAGCCAATTTTTGTATACAATCTGAATCGTGGTGGCACTGTAGAACGTATTTGATATCTTATGTGGCTTATGAATAGAGGCTTGGCTATAAGTGAAAAGTTGGGGTCATTCAGCGTCCTTGACGTCTCAAATGAGAAACGATCGTTTTATTATTATTTTTGATATGAAGACCTGTTTGCTTAATATTGGGGTCTCCGAGAAATGGAAAATGATTTTATTGTCCATTCTATATTTCTTTTCCCATACTAGTGTTTTGTGGGTCTCTCTGTCTGTGAAGATCCTGATGTATATGATTATAGTTGTTTTATTTGATGAGGGTAATATATTCATTTTACCTAACTATATGATCCTAGATATCAGAGACTCCTTGAATGTTTATCCAGATGTTGTAAACTTCATTGTTATACCCTAATAGTGTTCAAATGTCTTCTAGTGACATACTTTAGGGTAAGCAATATGAATTGAATATTTGAACCTTATATGATATCATGTTCTTAAACTGCAGTTTCCTCGATACTTAAGCTTTGTCAAGGGTGTTGTGGATTCGAATGATCTTCCTTTAAATGTTTCTCGAGAAATACTTCAAGAAAGCAGAATTGTAAGCCTCATTTTTGGTTTCTCTTGTTCGTGTTTACTTAGTGTGGTGATCACTGTCATTCTTCCAGGTCACTGTAATAAACTTGAGCATGATTTAATTGCGATACAGGTTAGGATCATGAGGAAAAGACTTGTCAGAAAGACGTTTGACATGATTCAAGAGTTATCTGAGAGTGAAAGTAAAGAGGTTAGATGTGTATAATCGAGTGCTTCTTCGTTTTCCTATGTTTAGGGGCTTTATCTCACTACATTCATTTGACACAGGACTACAAAAAATTCTGGGAGAATTTCGGAAAGTTCCTAAAATTAGGTTGTATCGAAGACACTGGAAACCACAAACGTCTCACCCCACTTTTGAGATTCCACTCCTCGAAAAATGAGGATGATTTGATTAGCTTAGACGATTATGTAGAAAGCATGGGTGAGAAACAAAATGCAATTTATTACTTGGCGACGGATAGTCTTAAGAGTGCTAAAAGTGCGCCTTTCTTGGAAAAGTTAATTCAAAAGGATATTGAGGTATATTTTTTTTTGCTATGCATTATCCTAGAAATGTTATTTAGTACTTGTCCAGGTTTTTTTTTCTTCCCACTTTCCATTTTGGGAAGTTTTCTTAATCTTCCTACTTCTTAATCTTTGCTTATTAGGCGGCTTTTTCCACGATTTTTACCAATTTGTTCTGATAGATGCTCTGTAATTACACAAAATAATCTTGCGTAATAACATCACAACCCTACCCTCAGCTCACCTCAGCTCACCAACACTCACCCCCTCCCCAGTCCCCACAATGCAGCCAACACCACCCTTGGCACCCACCACCCGAGTACCAACCACCAGCTGCCATCTGTGCCCCTCTGACCATTTGCCTTCCATCCCGCCTCTCCAACACACCGCTCCTCCAGCTGGCCTCTCCAATCACGCTGCCTCCTCGGTCACCATGTACATGTCTCCGGCAATCACCCATACACCGCCCAGGGCCTCGGCACACATGTTACTTCGACCCTCAAGCTGCCAAGCTGCCAAGACCCAAACGCCCCCTCGAAGCACACATTGGCTGTTGGTTGGTATTTGGGTGGTGTTGGGTGTTGGTTTGATGTGAGAGAAGGTTGAGGGTGTTACTCTCATTTCAAACCATTTGTTAAAAACTGGTGGAAATCAAATGGGAAGATAAAAACTCTTGGAATTGGTCCAAATTTTTTGAAGTAACTAACGTTCTTATTGGTAATGACTGTCGCAGGTTCTATACTTGATTGATCCTATAGATGAGATTGCAATTCAGAACTTGCAGACCTACAAAGAAAAGAAGTTTGTTGATATTAGCAAGGAAGACTTGGAACTTGGTTAGATTCTCTGTTCTTGATTGTGGTTTTTTTATTTGATGATCCTTCGAATTAGTGATAGTGACATTTAGAGTGATAGTATTTAAAATATGATGCAACCTATACCATAGGCGATGAGGATGAAGTGAAGGAGCGAGAAACGAAACAAGAATACAATCTTTTGTGCGACTGGATAAAGCAACAACTTGGTGAGAAGGTAGCAAAGGTTCAAGTGTCCAAGCGTCTTGCCTCATCTCCTTGTGTACTTGTTTCCGGGAAATTTGGCTGGTCGGCAAACATGGAGAGGTATGTCGATATGAAATCATTATCATTTGTTTGCTTGGCTATGTGCATTGATTTGTATTTGATATTTTGATGTTTTGTATTCGTCCAGGTTAATGAAGGCTCAGACTCTTGGAGACACATCAAGCTTGGAATTTATGAAGGGCCGCAGGATATTGGAGATTAATCCTGATCATCCTATTGTTAAAGACCTCCAGGTAAAGTGATTTGGGTTTTTGTATTATTCCATAATTCATGTGAAGTATAATGTATTTCCCTCATTTGACTTTGGTGGTCAAGCAATGTTGAATTCAACCTAATGTTTTCTGACTATTACAATATTTTAATTTAAAGCGATGAAATTAAAATAGTTATAATAAATCAAATGTAGCTTATTATCAAAGTCTATCTCTATATTTCGAACGAAGTAATGGCACTACCAAGTAGAATGGTGAAAACAAATTTGGGATAGAAGCAGGGGAGGAGCCGGGATTCTGTAAATGGGGTAGCAAAAAAATTACTCCTTATAATTAGAGGTTACCATAACAAAATCGAAATCCCTGAAATAATCCGTTTTTGATATTCTTTTTCCCTGGTTAAATTACCGAATTCAAATATTATTTTTGAAAAGATTCGGTCTAATTCCGATAAAGAAATAAAATGATTTTGATTTTGTTTGTTTTATATCTAAACAACACACATTGATTTTATTCTACAAGTATTCTATGAGGATTGTTGGTGTTATATCCAAACGACACTTTTGTTCATCTAAAAAGACACAATAATTCTGATTTTGATTTTGCTATTAATCACAATATCAACAATTATAATTAGTCTCATGTTTTGGTTTAAGAAAAACTTAAACTTATTTAAGTTATTGAATAGCTTTTTTTAAATGTGACTTTAATCTTGTATCTTAGTGATAATCTTGATTTTATTTTATAATCTAACAAGTAGTGTGGTTTTATAGCTAAACATTTTTTGTACGATTTACCAAAATATCCAGCAATAGGAAATGATTTATGAGTTAGAACAATGAAAGATAGTTGTAAATTGTCCACTGCTACAAAGTGGGGAAAAAAGTGAAACAACTTGCTATTCCGTGGACTTGAACTAGTACCTCTTGGATAAAATGCAGTAGTCTTATCATCATGCTACCCATCTTTCATGAGCAATCTAACGCTTACTTTTACTTCGTCTTTGTCCGACACTCAGTTCTTTCTTGGGGCGCAAGAATCTGCTTCTTAACCATTTTTTTTGAGTTTAGGGTAGCAAATTGCTACCCCTTGCTACTTAATGGCTCCACCCCTGGATAGAAGGACTATGTCATACTTCGTACATCTTAAAATAGTTTCTAAAGTGCATGAAAGCATATGAGAAGTGAGTCAGGGGAATGTAAAAGAAGGGAAAGATGCACCCTCACCCCGATATGATTTCATCTTATTATTCATATTTGTTCCAAAATAATTGTTCCCTTTCCATTTTCGGATGTTTTTTATGATAATTTTTCCTTGTACCCTTAATCAGAATTTGCAAATTGGAAAAGGCCATATGGGAAATTAATGGTTCAGTTCAAGCATAAAAAATGGCAATTAGGGTACCCCTATATGTATTTTTCTAAAAAAGAAGCTGAAAACAACCCAATAATTCCATTTTGTGCATTTGCATACAGGCTGCTTGCAAGAATGCTCCTGACAGCAGTGACGCAGTTAGAGCTGTTGAGCTTTTATATGAAACCGCACTTATTTCAAGCGGATTTTCGGTGAGTATCCACAAATTGAAAGTTGATTATGCCAAATAAATATTGTAAAGTGGCAATTGGCGCTTGTTAGTAAAACCATGATTCCTAATGACACTGTACTGTGATGAGCAGCCTGATAGCCCAACTGATTTGGGAAACAAGATTTACGAAATGATGACAATGGCCCTTGGAGGAAGGTGGGGCCGATTAGAAGACGATACACAATTGTCAGAAGACAATCCATCAACCTCCGATGCGACTGTTGAGGCCTCGGATGTCGAAGTTGTTGAGGCCTCGGAAGTGAGGACGGAGAACGATCCATGGCAAGATTGAGGGTATTTTTTTACAAGACTAGGCAATTTTGTGGTGGAGATATACGAAGTCCACTGCATACGGGAACGATCTCGCATGGGAGTTTTAGGGTATTTGGATAGATGTAAAATCATTTAAAATTAGATATGATGGAGTAGCATGATGAATTTTTGAGAGCTCCAAACCCCCTTCTGATATCAAAAGACAGTAGTATTGCGCTGGGGGAAAAGTGGGATCTGGTTTGTGAAAGACGGAACCCTCTGTAACAAGCAGAAAATTGATTTTCTTCAATAATAAGCCATGAATGCGTATTGTTTGTTGATTTGGTAGTCTTACACCAAGGATCAGATTGTGTTGGCTAATGAACATTCGTCTACTGCCAAAATAGAGCTCAGAACACCTAGATCGTCATTATTATTCAAACCTGTTGAAGTAGAATAATTGTTTATTTGTGAACCCCTGATGAAATATTAAGCTTAACAAGAGAGGGGCCAGAAGTAAACAAAAGAGAAACAATAGGGAAATGAATGCAAAGACGACCAAAAGTCGGTTTTTTTCAGTCTACAACCATACAATGTGTTGCTACAGATAACCATTAAGTATCAACAATCAACATAATGAGCTATGCCCGCAATTCTACGAGGTTGAGTTTAGTGGTTAAAACTTGGGTTACATTTTCCAAGAGCAATCTTGGGGGTAAAATGGCTTGAGGCTATGTCTTTTATATTTCGAGCTTTTCACCCCTAAACAACCACGTACACTCGGGGGTTTACCCAGTGCGCACGAAAAATAGCGATTGCGGGTTCCCTCTTCATCCAAAAACAAAATGAGCTACACATTCATTGTTGCTTCATAGTTCTGACCATTTTAATTAGTAACCATATTATTCTTGTGTTAGTAATCTGTTTTTCATCCTATGCTAAGATACAATACAAGTCTACAACAATATAATCATATTAACGGGCTAGAAATACGAAAATTAAATATTTAATTTCTATATCCGTATAACTGGAGCGAAATCTATACAATAAAAAAACATATTGAAAAAAAATTGGTCATCTTCATAAGAGCTTATTATTGAAAAATAGTCTTTAGTTTTATAGCATAATGAATTGATAAGTTAAACGGTCTCAAGTTAGGAGCAATTGCAAAATCTTATAATTCGAATAGACCATGATTAACTAAATCTATCAGCTTAAGTAAGGTCTTGTTCTTTTAGACTTTTTTTTTACTTAATTTAAGTTAAGTTAAGTTCAGAAAAGTTCAGCAAAAATGAGTTAAGTTAAGCAAAAATAAGTTAAGTTAAGTTCAGCAAAAATAAGTTTAGAAAAGTTGAGCAAAAATAAGTTAATTCATTAAAAATAAGTTAAGTTGTTGTGAAATAAAGAGAGGAGAGAAGTTAGAGAGGATATAAAGAGAGACAGAACCGTATATTATTCCATTATGAGGGGGTATATATATACATAC
>VHZZ01023973.1:0-10184 GCA_009801015.1 Silene noctiflora | reverse complement strand
TCAAGGGTTTTTGGAGGATCTTGCCATTTCAAAAGCTCAAGAACAAACCAAAGTAGGAGACTTTGTTTGTGCCCTAGATCCGAAATATTGTAAATATAAGGATACATATTTCTTCTTTTCTTCTTATGTTGTTATGCATGCACTAGATTCTTTTATGTTATAATGATAATCAGCATTAGTGTGACTAATCTAGTATATATAAAACCTTCACTAGCCACAAGAGATATGAATGTACTAGATTCGATGGTAATGGCTTCCAGGGGCAGTGGAGAAAAGGTTTTTCCCAGGGACCAGGGCAGATTATGGCTAGCAACCGACCAACTGAGTCATGTAATAGCCAAGGTGGTCAAGGCAACAACAACAACTTCAACCGCAACAATGGAGGGGCTTATCAGCGGCAGAACGGTAATGCAAATTAGAATTCAGCTGCTAAGTCTACTGCATCAGCTATCACGGTGCAAGGTGGCGGTCAGAAGAACAGCGGCAATCTGTTCATGATGGATAAAAAGGCGGCGGAGGACGATGCCTAAGTGGGCACCGGTACTTTTCTTAATAATAGTACTCCTTCTTTCATTTTGTTTGATTCGGGAGCAACACACTCCTTTGTGTCTTAGGGTCATGCAAGGTCTATGGGTTTGGGGGGAGTATGAGTCTATAAGGGATGAAGTCTTTATACCGTTGGGAGAGTCTGTATCTTGTGGGAGGTTGTATAAGGGGGTGTTTATGGTTCTTGGACAAGTCAACTTTCCAGTTTATTTTTTTGAGTTTCCTATGGATGGGTTTGAGGTTATAGTCGGGATGGATTGGTTGGGGAAGTATAGTGCTACCATAGACTGTCACCAGAAGAAGGTCACTTTAAAATGGCCTAAAAGAGTTAGAGTGTCTTACCGTGGATTTGTGGTCAAACCCAAAGTCAAGATCATTGCAGCAGTGACTTTGAAGTCGTACCTAAGGAAGGGTTATCCTATGATCCTTTGCCATGTGACGGACATTAGGATAAAGAAGCCATCAGCTTTGGAGATACCAGTAGTAGGTGAGTTCGGGGATGTCTTTCCAGATGATATACCTGGGTTACCTCTGCAAAGAGATATCGATTTCAGTGTTGAGTTAAAGCCGGGGACGGGACCTATATCTAAGGCCCTGTACCGTATAGGTCCTAAGGAGCTGGAGGAATTGAAAAAAAAGTTAAACGAATTGCTCGATAAGGGATGTATTAGACCTAGTGTATCATTGTGGGGTGCTCCAATTCTGTTTGTGAAGAAGAAGGACGACATTTTAAGGTTGTGTATTGACTACAGAGAGTTGAATCATGTCATGGTGAAGAACAGGTATCCTTTGCCGAGGATTGATGATCGGTTTTATCAGTTGAGTGGGGCCAGGGTGTTTTCCAAGATTGATCTAAGGTCGGGGTACCATCAGCTGAGGATTCGGGATGAGAAGATACCTAAGACAACCTTCTAATCGAGGTATGGTCACTATGAGTACGTGGTGATGTCATTTGGGCTGACTAATGCACCAACAGTATTCATGGATTTGATGAATTGGGTTTTCAGTCAGTTCGTGGTGGCGTATATTGATGACATCTTAGTCTATTCCAAGACTAAGGAAGAGCACGAGGAGCATTTGAGGCTGGTGTTACACACTTTGCGCGACAACAAGTTATATGCTAAGCTATTCAAGTGTGAGTTTTGGTTAGAGCAGGTGGCTTTTCTGGGCCATGTGATTTACAAGGACGAGGTAGCTGGGGATCCTAGCAAGATTGAGGCGGTGTCCAACTGGGAAGCACTGAAGAATGTTGTTGGGATTCAGAGTTTCTTAGGTCTGGCTGGGTACTACGGGAGGTTCATGAAAGATTTCTCGAAGATAGCTAGGCCGGTGACAGCTTTGATGAGGAAGAAGAACAGATTTCACTAGGATGAGAGTTATGAGACTGCGTTCCAAACCTTAAAGGAGCGTTCGACTACAGCTCATGTCTTAGCTTTGCCAGAGGGAAGTGAAAACTTTGAGGTGTACATAGATGTTTCAAAGAATGATTTGGGTTGTGTTCTAATGCAGAATGGGAAGGTTATTACCTACGCTTCGAGGCAATGGAACTCTTATGAGGAGAACTACCCTACTCACGATTTGGAGTTGGGTGTTGTGGTATTTGCTTTGAATATTTGGAGACACTATCTTTATGGAGAAACTTTTAAGGTGCTTGAAGTACATTTATACCCAAAAGGAGCTGAACATACGACAGAGGAGGTGGATGGAGTTGATATTTGACTATGATATGGAGATCATCTACCATGAAGAGAAGGCCAATGTTGTTGCTGACGCGTTGAGTATGAAGAGTGTGTATTCCTTATGCACTCCCTTGTCTCTAGTACAGCTTAAGGATGAGGTGAATGAGATGGGGATCCATATGATTTAGAAAAGGGATTCTCTTGGGGATTTGACAATTGAACCTGAAATTTACGAGGAGATCAAGAATAAGCAAGCTGATGATCCTAAGATTCGAGAGTGGAGAGATGGAATAGAAAAGGGGACAGTCTCGAGGTTTTCCGTTCAAGAAGATGGGAGTGCTCACTTCAATGGGAGATGGTGTGTACCTAATGATATAGAGCTGAGAACGATGATCATAACAAAGGCTCATTGCACTCTCTATTAAGTTCATCTAGGTGGTGACAAACTTTATAAGGATCTTAAGAAGATTTTTTGGTGGCCTGGGATGAAAAGGGAGACAACTTAGTTCGTGGCTAGATGTTTGACTTGTCAAAGGGTCAAAGGGGAGTAGCGAAGACCGCAAGGTAACATTCAGTCTCTTGAGGTACCTGAGTAGAAATGTGAGTCCATCTCTATGGACTTTATCGTGGGGTGACGAGGACTCAGCAGGGTAACAATATGATTTGGGTGATAGTGGATCGGTTGACAAAGTCAGCTCATTTTATTCTTATGAAAGATACTTGGAGTAAAATGCAGTTGGCTAGTGGGTACAGGAAGAATGTGTTCAGATTGCATGGTGTACCGAAAGATATCGTGTCAGATCGGGATGCGCGGTTTATATCCAGGTTTTGGCAGGAATTGCAGGAGTTAATAGGAACCACCTTGAAGATGAGTACGACATTTCATCCTGCGACAGATGGGCGGACTGAGAGGACTATCAAGACCTTAGAGGATATGTTGAGGGCTTGTGTGATGAAGTTCGGGGGTAGTTGGGAAGATAAGTTGGAGTTGATTGAGTTTTCATACAATAACAGTTTTGACACAAGTATAGGGATGGCACCTTTCGAGGCTTTGTATAAGAGGAGGTGTAGGAGTCCTATATGTTAGGATGACATTGCATAGGCTGTGGTTTTAGGACCACATATGATGTAGGATATGATTGAGCAGGTACGGTTGATCAGGCAGAAAATGAAAGCAGCTCAGGATTGACAGAAGTGCTATGCCGATTTGCACTGCAGGGACATCGAGTTTCAGGTGGGTGACAAGGTCCTTTTGAAAGTGTCACCTATGCATGGAGTGATGCGTTTTGGTAAGAGGGGCAAGTTGAGTCATAAATTCATAGGACCTTATGAGATTTTGGATCGGATTGGTGAGGTGACTTATTGATTGGCGTTGCCACCAGCTTTGGACCGAGTGCATAATGTTTTATATGTTTCTAAACTTCGGAAGTATGTGAGTGATCCATCTCATGTGCTAGAAGTTGAGAACTTGAGTTAGATGAGGATTTGACTTTTGTGGAAGTGCCAAAAGAGATCTTGGACCGCAAGGCGCGCAAGACTAGGAATGGTGAGACGGTGTTACTGAAAGATTTGTGGACCAATCACAATATCGAGGAAGCAACATGGGAAGCGGAAGAGGCGATAAAGGACCGATATCCTCATCTCTTTGATCAAATATGTTTGGTTACGGGGACGTAACCTTGTTCTTTTAAGGGGGGTAGGTGATGATCGCGTGTCTTTTTCAGTCAGTTTTGGGTCAGTTGACCACGGTTTTGGCACGGTTCGGTTATGTTTTGGGTATGTTTCGGTTTTGGTCAGTGTTGGTGTTGTCTTTACAGGTTTAGGTTTGAACTTCGGAGACGAAGTTCGATTTTAAGGAGGGAAGACTGTAATACATCAGATTTCTGGTCTTAGGCTAGTCGGCCGAGTATGGGGTACTTGACCGAGTAGTTGGTGTGGGTGTTTTGTCAAACTTCTGTTTGTTGTGCACTCGAGCAAGTAGGTTGGTACTCGGTCGAGTGTCTTGCACTCGACCGAGTGTCCGGTTCATTACAGGTTTTTCTGCGCTTTGATTAAGATAAATCGAGAATCATATAATTATCGTGTTATCATATTAAAACATTTCATAATCAGTTTCTAAGCACTTTTCACAAAAAAAAAAAAAAGGAAACGACGTTACTGCTTCTCCGTTTATTCTAATCAATCTAAAGCTAGGGTTCATCTTTTGGGGGGTTTTTGCATCGTTTTCAGCGTAGATCGCAATCAATAAGTCTTTTATCTTGTTAGTTCATCTTTATGGTCTTTTGTATGCTAACCCTAATTGGGTTAATTTGGGGGTTTTGGGATATTATCATTGGTATGCAGTTGATTGATTGATTGTCGTTATTCTAGGAGGAGACTTTTTAGAGGAGGTGTTCTAGATCGTCTAGCTATACTTTTTGGATTTTCTTTTCAAGTAGGGTTTCCCTAATTATTTGATTGTGTAATCAGTATGCATGTAATGTGGCGATCTTTTATAATTATTGTATGATTGAGTTATGTTGTTGGTATTGGATTGTTGTGGGACCATTTTCGGGAGATGGTTCAAACCCCATGTCGCCTCTTGTGGCTCCCATCACAAGAGGGATGTGCACATTAATGATCTGGGTTCTCTCGTTGCGATGAGCGGGCTTAGGTGGTACGGTTATGGTCCCCACTAGCGGTGTGGATTACCTGTTGCGATGGGTCATCAGGAAGGGCTACACACCTTGGTGTGTAGTCAGTTACTGGTTACTATGGAGTTTGGAGGATGATTGTTACAGTTCACTTTGGTTGTTTATGCATTATGATATGTTATATTGTTATACAGTTAGCTGACCCCGTTTCATGTTTTCAAAACTGTGGCGATCCATTCGGGGATGGTGGGCAGTTGGTTTAGCAGGTGATGATGGCTGTTGATGTTGTTTGCAGGGTTTGGCAGGGCTGAGTCACCACCAGTGTTGTAGTCTAGCTTCCGCCGGATATTGTCACTTTATATTTTGGTTATATTTTGAGTTTAGAGTTTGTATTTGTTTTGGAAGACGTGTAATCTTTTTACTTAAAGTTTTAATTTTAATATGTTTCATTATGGTTACTATGATGTGCACTATCTCGGGAAATCAAGATGGTAGCATCCTTATACATTGGGGTAGTCCTTGGTAAGGTACCTTTGTGTATGGGGGTGTTACACATCCTTCTTCTTGGCTAAGCGGTGGGGAAATGGCACTTGAATCTTAATAGGAGTCTCGAGCTCCTTCTCCTTTGGAATGGGGATCTCTTCATCAACATCCTCCACAATAGGCTCTTCACTAGCCTTCTTTTTAGCACCTCCCCCAAGTTTGGAGCCTTTGCTCACTTTGTCATCATCCAAAGTTATGGATGGCTAATCATAACTCTTTCCACTCCTCAAATGAATAGCATTAAGGGTGTCCCGAGGTTGTGCACCTTGAGGTGACAATTGGCCTTGTTGTCTTTGAGCATTTGAGGTAGTGAGTTAAGCAATTTGGGTCGCAAGCATTTTGAAGGCCGCATCTTTGGCTTGATCACTTTTTGCATTTGGGTTTGCATTTGGTTGAACATGATCTCTTGTGCCTTAACCATTTGCATCATCATAGCCTCGAGTTTACCCACACCTTGATCGTTTTGTTGATAATTGGAGGATTGACCCTAAAATTGTTGTTGGAATTGGGGTTGGAGAACTTGTTGTTGGGTAATTGGAGGCCTTTGTGCTTGGAAACCCAATGGGTTTATTTGATCTTGCCTTTGTTATTGAGGCACATTTTGAAGTTAGTGTTGAGGATTTAGCACATTTGTGCTCTTGTAAGACAAATTGGGATGATACTTTGTGTTGGGATTGTAAGTGTTTGAGAAAGTACTCAATGGAACTGTATTTTGCTTGAAACTTTAAAAAGTATTCACCTATTCAATAGATGCCCTACACAAAGCGGTGCGATGTCCCGCACCTCCACAACCTTCACACACCATCACTTGGCTAGTGGCATTCACTTGTTCATGAGCTTGGGATGAACTTGACCCACGACTTTCGATATGTTGTTGAAGAGCGGCTATTTGAACTTTCATAAGAGCTAAATTTGGATCCTCTTTCTTTGAATTCAATGGAGCACTTTGGTAATTCACATATTGGGAGTCATGGATGGTCATAGACTCGATGGTAGAATGAGCAAGCTCCACATCAATTTGATCAAACCTCTCATTACTAGCAGAGTCCAAAACTCGGCGTGACTCACCACAACAACCATTGTAGAATATGATTGCTAGAAACCATGGGTCCATCTCATGATGAGGGCATTGTCTTTGAAGCTCTTTATACCTTTCCCATGCATCATACAAACTCTCATTGCCATTTTGACGAATTCCCGTGATTTGGCTCCTCAATTGTTGTGTCTTCTCCGGTGGGAAATATTTTTGGTAGAATTCTAGAGCCAAAGTTTCCCAATTGGTAACTACCATTACCTCCCTATCAAGTCTATTGATCCGTAGTATGGCTTTATCCCTTAGAGAAAAGGGAAAGAGAATCTCACGAATTTGCTCTTGAGTGACATCGGTTTATCTAATCATCGAACAATAGTCATAAAAATTTTCAATATGCTAATTAGGATCCTCCAAGGGACCTCCACCAAATTGCTTTCTCTCCACAAGAGTGATAAAAGCCTTAATCTCAAAGTTTACCGCTCCAATTTGACCAGTAGTGATACCTCTAGAAAGCATTGCCGCGGTGGCTTAAAATGATCAGACAAGCGCACCATTTTCTTTGGAATTGGTGGTTGAGATGATGGAGGGGAAGGAGTAGTGGATTCCTCTTCTTCAATAACGTGATAATTGGCACAGATGTGAGCCAAACTATCGGATTTAGAAGAATTTTTTAGCTCTTTAAAATAGTTTAGTCTACGGTGGAAGGTTCTCTCGGGCTCCGGATCAATAGGAATTGGCTCACCCAAACGAGAAGACTTGCGCATAAGACTAAAAACTACAAGAACATGGCAAGAACGGTCCTAAGGAACAAGTGTTCCCCGAGATAAATAAAAACAAGATAAACTTCAACTGATCACAAAAGTAACAAAACCGTTTCCCCGGCAACGATGCCAAAATTTTATAGGCTTATCGTGTACCTAACAAAGATATCCTAGACTAGGCTAACAACAAATGAATGTAGTTAGGGAAGTAAGGGTCGATCACAGGGAGACGGGAGTCACTATATGAAAAGCTATGAGTAGAATTCTATCAAGGTCGATTCAATTGGTTTGGTTGGTTTATTGAGTACTAACTAAATAAGAAAAGCAATGATGAAAAATGAGTTGCAACAAATATGAATAAAAATCTAGGGGAGATGGGATTACACATGCAAAGTAGCATTTAGCAATATTAAAACAGGGATAATTAATTAATTGTTGTTTAGGCATTTAGCAATTTCCTTTCGGCTTATTACTAACCATAGAACGATTCACTAACGAGCTGTCGCGCAAATTAGGTCAATCTATAATAACATTATTTGCCTAATTCTAATCTCGACTTTCGCTCTTAGGAAAAGAATAACAAATTAACCATAGATTATGATCAATAATCAAGATTAATAATACAAATCAAGCATATTATATAAACAACAAGAATGATAAAACAAATCCCTTTATCCCAACATATGCATGGTACTAATTTGACCTGGCTTTTCCCCCCTAGATAACGAAACTACTCACACATAATGTATGTAAAATTAACAACAATGATGAATATTAACATGGACATTATAACGTTATGAAAATTGGAATTGAATTGCAAATAAGGAATAATGATAATCTAAATAACGAAACAGAAATGACAACAAAATGATAATAACATTAATCTAAATATATAAATGACAACAACAACAACAACAACAACAACAACAACAACTACTACTACTACTACTACTAAAACAACAACAACAACAACAACAACAACAACAACAACAACAACAACAACAACAACAAATGACAACAACAACAACAACAACAACAACAACAACAACAACAACAACAAATGATAATAACAATAATGAAAATATGGAAATGAAAATAAAAATAATAAAAACTAAGGAAAGGATATTACCAAACAAAGGGGAAATAAGAACAAGAACAAGAATGACAAAGAGCACAAAAACCCGAAAATCCAACAAAAATTCCTTAATCAAATGCTTACAAGTTAAAACTAAATTATTGCAAAGTAACTAGAGTATTTAGGGTTTAGAAATGTATGAGAAAGGATGAATACAATAGTCGGAAATGACGTTCATTATATAGGAAAATAGAGGGAAGACCAAAAAACATGCGAGTAAAAATGGGTAACACCGATCGGGGTGGCATGACTCTTCAAATTATTCTTCTTCGAGATCTTTTTCTTTGGTCAACATGTAACCCCACAGGTCCGGAGTTACCAGCCCCGATAGGGGTCATAGCTATTTCATTTTAGAGCTCTAATTCCCATCTAAATATCAAGTAGTTCAACCCCAAGGGGTAAGGGTTGCATCATGGGGTTGCATATGCCTTGGTCAATCTTCATTTTGACTTCCTTTCTTCAATCAAACACCATCCAAGCTTCCACCAAGCTTCTTGAATCTTCCCAAAATGCCCTTCCATGGCCTAAACTCGTCTCATATAGCCTCGTGATCCGCGGTGAATGCCGAATTGATAGGAAAAAGCCATCAAATGCTCTATTTCCTACAAAAAACACGATAAAGCATGCAAAACACCTAGAATACAGAATTAGCTCATAAAAACACTCTATTAAGTGCAAATAACATGTAAACATGAGCTAAAAGAGGGGTAATAATCATATAAAAATATGGCATATAAGTAACACTTGCTTTATCGCACTTGTCGAGGCACGTTTTGCAACGTGAATATCTTTAGTTACACATTATTAAAAATTTGATATTCTATAGCATTCATGACTGTAACACCCGTACTTATCAAGGAGCCTTAACTAGGCCTTCCCTGATAACCAAGGGCGCTACCATCTCAGTTGCCCGAGGTAAGTATATATCAAATTGACCATCCGAGAACATTTATTAAATACGTTACAAGTTACAGCGAAGACTGAAAGACAACATTACTATACATATTAAAAAATAGTATAACTGATGACACCACTAGTAACTACAGGCAACACTACGTCAGACGATCTCCCATCCCATAGAACACACCAAGCAGCAAAGCATCCATAACATCAACTAAACCTGCAGGTCAGCCTGCTCACTATCCCCGAATGGATCATCACAGTTTTGAAAACATAAACGGGGCCAGTCAATTGCACAACAATATAATATAACAGTAGAACATAAGCATCCATAGCAACTGTAACCGAACATCCTCATAATCCACAGTAACCAGTAACTGACTACACCACGGGTGGTGTAGCCTTGCCAGATTACCCATCGTAAAAAGTAACCCTCGCCGCCAGTGGGGACCGCAGTCGTACCCACCTAAGCCCCGCTCAATGTATGAGCGAACCCAAGTCCATTAATATGCACATCCCTCTTGCGTCGAGAAACACAAGAGGCGAACAATGGGGGTGAGACGATCTCTCGCAATGGCTCACAAACCAACATCAGCTCTATACAACTCTAATAGCAATATACATATCACCATACATTAACATAACTCAATCATAAAGCAGTAGCAAAGATCGTCACATTGTACTACATATTGTTCTACAATCAACTGAGTAGGGAAACCCTACCTGGATAGCAATCAAGGAAGCACCAACCAACGCATACACGATCACGGACATTACTATCTATACCTACAACGACGGTACAACCAGATTCCATACAACCATAACCCAAACCCAAGCCTTACAGATGGCGACGGTGACTTACCTTTGTTGGAGTAAGTGTCCTCAACAATGGTGCGATCACGATGATGATTTAAATATCATTATTATAATCTCAATATATGAATACGCAAGGGA
>VHZZ01023966.1:5129-17116 GCA_009801015.1 Silene noctiflora | reverse complement strand
GTGTACATTGAAAATGAGGCCCTTTTGGTATTTCTGCTAAATTAAGTTCACGTTGCTCTTCCTCTTCCTCAATGTTCACACAATTGAACGCCCTACGTTATTGTTGACTTTTTTCGCTCAATACTTTTTCATACTTACTAACTGATTCTATCAACTCAATGAAATTTCTAAATATTATGCCATCAAAGCGCTTCCTAAAAGGAATTGCTAAACTATCTTGAGCAATTCTTATGAATTCTCCCTATGGTAAATTCGGATGACACCGAATCTTGGCATTTTTTAACCTTGTTAAATTGGTTCACCTGCCCTCTGTTATATCCTAGTAAGATCACTTATGGTTATTCCAGAATCAATTCTAGTGAAATGATTATGGAACTGATTTTTCATCACCTCTCAATCAAGGATTAAGTTCGGCATTAGATGAACATACCAAGTAAATGCTATCTTGGTCAATGAACTAGAAAATAATCTTAATTTCAAATAATCATTATCCGCAACGTCTTTACATTGGCTAATAAATCGAATTAAATGTTCCATAGTAGAAACTTCTCTATCCCCAGAGAATAAAGTAAAATCGGGAATCTTATAACCTGGTGGATAAGGATATTGTTCCGACGTTCATATAATTTTATATTATATGTTCAACCTGCACCGTAAATAGCATTGGAGCAACACATAGGCTTGTCCTTGATCAGGATTATGATCAAGGGGATATTGGTAAAATGGGTTTCGTCCTGCTCTGGCATATGGATTGTTACGGCCCGCTTAGCTAAGGTTTCCCCTTGGAAATAGGGATCATTGTATCCAACACCATTACCAAGATGCGCCTGATATCTGAAATGCTGAGGCTTTGAGATCCACCTATTGCCCATCCAATCGCTCATAAATAATGGAGGTTGGGCGCAGTTATCCTTTGGTGGATAACCTAATAGAGGTTCAAGCCCCCCATTCCCCCTAGTAAAGGTTGTGTGTTAGGTGTAGGATACCCATCCTGATTAGGTGACATCCCACTAGCATCAAACGTTAGCCATGTTGACTGATTACCATTATAATCAACACCTCGCTCAACAGGAACACAACGTTGATGACCATATGCATTTTGATTATTGCCTAAATGCCTTGACGACTCATCATATTCAAACGTCTGGTTTCTGGCGTCGGGTTATCGATATAGTGCCTTATATACTCTTGATTGAATAGGTAAACGATTTCGTGATCTAGGCTCACTAAAACCAACGGTAATGGTTCTAATATAGCCCTTAATATGTTCTCCTTTGTTAGTTCGAGCGTTCATTTCTTGGAATCCATCATCCAAAAATCTACATAACCACTCATTCAAGCTCTTAAGTTTATCTATCAATGGCTCTAGTTTGGCTTATAACTTCTTGGACAATATCTCTTGATTAAACCCAATCAGTAGCGGTTAAGAGACTTTTCATCTCTTGTAACATCCTTACCAATTCCCTTGATTGACTATCCTCATGGTTTTCAGGAATTGATCTCACAATATTTGTGAAACCTCTAGCATTCTCTTGAGTCAAGAGCCGATAATGTTCATGAAAATCATTTCTCATGGCTTCCCTAACTTCAATTAACAAATTGTTCAAAGATCCTACATATTTCTTATGTATTTTACATAGATAACGCTTGTTTGCATCATCTATGTCATCTGCCATGCTTCTAGCATTCTTCATGTGTATTAAGAAATTCAACACTAGGATTAGACCTAAAATGAGGACTTGGGACTTGGGACTTTGCATAAGAATAAATTATCATGATTGACACTTTGCCCTTTATTATGATCATCGGCTTCTCTTATTCAAGACTTTGATCTAATTGAGTACATTGTCCACTTTCGTATAAGATTTAATATGTTAGAAGGACCAATTATATTAATCCTTCCATTATGGTCATCAAAAACTTGTTTGTGTGGAAAAAAGCACGAGGCCTTAAGATATCCTGGAGGTCATAACTACCCTGCTACACTTTGTGATCCACCCTTGAAAGCAAGGGTTTAAGCCACAGTTGTACATGTGTGATCAAATAAACGGTGATAAATTACTTATATAATTCATCACTTAAGTATGAATGATATAGGCCTCCTCACTCCAGCGGGTACGTGAAATACTTTGGCTATTTTCCACTTCTTTGAACCTCATTGCGCGCAAAACATCATCGCTTTAGAAACTCCTAAGCCAGAGATTGATGACTACCTCTACTAGAAGTTTTTAGAGGACGATAGCTACACTGTGAAATATGGATACTCTTTTCTTCTTACACACACCACTTCTTCTGTTTCAAAACCGACTTCTTCTGGAAACTCTTTTCCATGGAAATTGATTTGGCAACTTCGCTACTCCCCGAAGTTTCCTCTCTTAATATGGAAACTGGCTCATAACATTTTACCAACTGCATCTAACCTTTCCTTCCCTGGTCTCACGGCTAACACCTTATGTGTTTTATGTAAATCCTCTCATGCAACCATCGACCACCTTTTCCATTCGTGTTCTATTTCCAAACATGTGTGGCGATCTTCTCTACTTGTCCATGGCGAACACTAACATCAGTACCTCTACCGACAACAACAATCAACCTACGACTGCCTACTTTACTTACTTTTTATTTTAAGAGCAATTTGGCAGGCTCGGAATTCGGTTCTTTTCGATGGACATGTATTTCAACCGATTCAAGTCCTTCGTCATGCTGATTATCTCGCATCCTGTCATACACAATTACCTACTTTTCGTAAACCACCATCCTTACCTTGGTCAACTTCCACCACACCGCTTTCTTAGAACCTTCGTCCTACTGCAGATTACTTCTACATTCGAGTGAAGAAACTAAAATCTTAGAATTGTTTCCTAATCTCCGCATCTAGCACGACCACTGGTACTAATGTTCTCGACTCTGTTCGTGCACACACATCTTTTGATGTTGTCCCTCGATCACCGTTACTTACAATAAAACGTTTTCAGCAACATACCACTTTATCTATCGCCTTTCTGGTGACATCCCGAAAACTATCCTCCGTTTTGTCCTACCAAGTGCCAGTACCAATACATCTGCACAACACGATTGGTGATATTCGTAACTTACTCATCCACCATCATCATTGGTCGGTCAGCCTAGCGACTGGCTAATTTCTTTCTCTCTTATATCTTTTCTTTTCTTTTCTTTTATGTATTTTTGTCTTATGTACCATGTCTTGTATTTATATAACAATTTTAATGTTGTCAAAAAAAAAATTATGAATGACATAATTCTCAAACTTAAAACACAGGATCTTCAACGATACTTATATATTAAGAAAAATCCGATAACACAACATCAACTAGAGTCTTCACAAGAGTACTTGTGGATGCTAAATTACAAACTAAGAGATAAATGGTACATTGCCTCCATGATCGAATAGGCTCGCCGTGCTAAGTCTAAAGCTAATGCTAATCTAATGTAAGACTAACAATCTACGATTTAAAGATAAACTAAGTTGTAGTTGTTATTGTTTGAGTTATCTCTTATTGCTTGGACATATGCCTTCCTTATATAGGCAATATCGGGCTCCTTTGTAACTACTCCTTAGTTAGAAGGCGGTCGATTAACCGCCAAGTCTTCCTAAAACTTCATCCAAGCGCCCGATATAGCATCCCCTAGCCCAGCGCTTTTGTCCTTGGACTTCGTTTATCTTCTTAACTAAATTAAGCGCTAACAAATGTGAATAATTGTTTAGTGCTATGTTTTTTCCTTTTCGTTGGTCAAGGTAAGTATTGTAGAAGTGTTGTTTTTTCCTGAATGTAATTGTAAATATTATTGTTTTGAGATATCAGGTCAAATTCATTTGTCTCGAATCTGATTGATTTATTCGTTTTCTTTGTGTGTAAATCATAGTTCATGATTGAAAAGTTTAAGCTATCACATTAAGCATATATCTACTCAAATTAATCTCTCTCTACTTTCAGAGATAGCCTTTTCTCTCGATTTCTGAGAGCTTTTCCTGAACATTCCTTTCCTCAATAAAAAATTCACAGTTAAACATCCAATCATTCCTTCTAACCTTCTTCTTCTATTAGCTTGTTCTAAACCTAGATTCTTCTTCAGCAAAAAGTTCACTAGATTACCTATTACTTGTTTCACCTTCCTGTAATCATTGCTGGTGCTGCATTCTAATTGGGGGTTTCCAGCTCTTGAAGCTTTCGAGCTCTCCTCCCCAATCTTGTGGACTGTTGCAGTTTACTTGATTGGGTTTTGAGAAATTGTTTCGGATTTCGCGCGTGACTGTTAGGGTTTTGCTTTGCTATAAAAAACGGATTAAATCAAAGGCGTTTCATTCCAAAAATCTTCATCTTCTTATCCTTATAAATCTACAAAAAAATCTAAGTCTTTTGTGGAAAAGAGTTTGTTTGAATCAGAGAGAATGGAATTTGAGCCACAGTTTGGACGTTTTATGGGGGAAAATACTGGTTGGGTTCAAGAGGATGTCCACAATAATTTCTATAATCATCAACCTTTTCATCAGCCACATGCAAATGCTGATTTTGGCCCAATTAATCCTTTGCATGTCAATAACTGGAGGTTTCCTCGTGCTAAAGGGGTTATTAATATTGATCCAACACAACTAGGTCAATCTAGGGAGTTCTGGGGCAACTGCTTGCTGGGTATCCTTGTTGATTATCGTCTGTTTGAGGCTGCTAAGGTTAACGAGGTGATTAGGGATAAATGGAGTACGCGTGGTCGGGTTAGGGTATTTGGAATGGGAGATATATATGTATTGCATTGTGAGCACACTAAGGACTATGAAGGTCTACTAAGGAGGAGTACCGCTATTGTGTATGGAGCATTAATAGTGTTTGCGAAATGGTTCCCTGACACTGTTCCAAGAACTGTCAGATTTCCGTATGCTGAAGTAAAGGTGAGGGTTTGTGGGTTCCCCTTCGAGTATCTATCAATTCATGTAGAAAGGGTGGGAGTTAAGTTACTGAGCCATCATTATCAAGTTGAACCGTTTGAAATTTTACCTCAAAATAATTACTTGAGACTTAAAGTGTCTAAAACTGAATGAACCCCTTATGTCGGGCTTCTTTTTATCAATGGATAGGGGATACTTGCTCTGGATCCAGTTTAGATATGAGGAAATCTTTAAATATTGTGATAAATATGGAAAAATTTGTCTTACTGGCACGCAATGCAGGGAAAGTCTTATGACTATTGTGTCTAACATCAATGGTATGTTGGATAGGGCTGCAGAAAAGGATTTTGTTGTTTTCCAAGCACATAGTAACCATATTATCTTCAACATGGACTTGAGGGCCACGCCCTCAACTACTAAGTTTACTTCTTCGCGTGTTAGATTGGTTCCTGGTAGGGTGTAGAAGGTGGTGCAAGGGGAGGATGAAGAGAGACTGGTCGATTTTGGGTTGGGGACAACTCCTAGTGGACGTGTTCAACCAGGTATGAGGTTTTCTGTCACTGACCAACCATTTGCAGGACTTTTTCTTTTTCATGTGGGATAACATTCTAGGGTAAAGGCAAGTTAACAAGTTTTTCAAGGAGTTATGGGTGAAGGGAGCAACACTTACCAGGAGTCTGAGGTAGGTGTTGCTGGTACTAGTATTGGGGGATGGTTGGGGGGGATCTCAACCTTAATTTAAACCCCCTTCAACATGGTAACACTCTGTATTGGACTTTACAAAACTCTGAGGAATATCATAGTTATGCAGAAGATTTTCAGAATTATGAAGCTGCTCCTGGAAATATGGAGACTGCTGAAAATGTGGGTCTTCCTCCCCCACTTTAGGCTGAGGACCCGTATGCTTTTGCTGCTGATTTTATTAATGCAAGGGGTTTTCTGGATAGGGATTTATGTATTCAAGGGGCCATTCTCAATAAGGTAGAAAGTGATGTTGATTGCAAAGATGGATAATGATCACCGTGGATATAATCAAACATTTGATCCCCCACCTTATGGGCTACCTGTGGTGTTTCACTATCCTGAAGGTGCTACTCCTCAGCAAGATAATACTGCTGATATTGCAGCTGTTATAGAATAAGATGGGACACCTGAAGTAATTGTTATTAGTGATGATGAAAGTGAGGACAATCATGCAGCTGCCCCTCCGTATCCTGAATATGAATATGAGTGGATAGTTGATCATGCTAAGGGGGATTCTGGTTCTCTTGGATCTTCAGTATATCATCATAGCTCTGTCATTGACCTGATTTCTACCTACGTTGATACTATGGAGGTCAACACTGAGTTGTAGTTAAGTGTGGGGGGCATGGCTGAGTTTACAAGTGTTGTTGTTACTGATTCTGGGGTGGGGGGTACTGTTCTTGTGCAGCTGGTATCAGCTTCTATCGTAAATAAGGGCGAAGAGATTGAAGCTGAGTCCTCAAAGATTCCATCCTTAGAAGATGTGATCAGTGCCATTGCTGCTGGGGGTATGGTTGAGGGAAGACAAGGTCTAGGTTATCAATGTAAAGGGTTAACTTTGTTTGATAGGCCTGCTGCTGGGTCAAAATCCAAGATGTTTGCTGATATGGACAATGGTAATAAGCATCAGGGGTCTGTTTCTAATGGTTTTATGGGAATTGATGATCTGTACCATAGATCAGAGTTTTTTTTAATCAAACGAGGAAGTTATTTTGAATTCTGGGAAGAGAAATTTTGTTCTCAAGTGTATGATGGTCTGGTGCCAGATAATAGTCTTTCTTCTGTGGATCAAGCAAAGGGCCACCTCATTCAGCTGGCTAAGAGCCTGTGTATGGGGAAGGAGAGACGAGCATAGATGGGAAAGGAAGTGAATTATGGTTTATGGTTGTCTATGGAGAATTTGGATGTAGATTTAGAAGAATTCAGCAACAGCTCTCCATGTTTAGAGGAAGATGACAATGAAGGCTTTGCGGAGGTTGGGCCATCACAACCTCCTCGGTCTTCATGAGGGGTCTAACGAGGAATTGTAGGGGTCTTAATAACACTCTCTCCCCTACAATTCCTAAGCTAAGAGCGTTATTAGGAAGTTCTTTTTATGATTTCTTTTTTCTCATTGAAACAAAATGTAAGGTTGAGGATATTAGTCCTCTTTTTCGTAATTTTGGTTTTGTGGTTTCTGTGGGCACGGATGCTGTGGGGTCCGGAGGTGGTCTTTGGGTTGGGTGGCGAAAAGAGGCAAAAATGAGCCATGTCATGTCATGTAAGAATTTCACTATTTTGCTTGTTGAGAAATATAATGGGCGATTACGGTACTTGATTCTTTTTTATGGTGCGCCGCAATATAACTTGCGAACGTCCGTTTTTATGGATCTGGAAGTTTGTATAACTAACTTGAGATATCCCTTCTTAATTGTTGGTGATTTCAATCAATTTGAGTGTGGGAATGATAAATGGAGCTCAAATTCAATCACTTATATGGTGGGCATTTCTTTGACAAGTTGGAAAATTGATAATGAACTGGTAGAAATACCGTTTAAAGGCCCATGTTTCACTTGGTGTAATAATCGAAAGGGGAATAAATGGGTTTATGAACGCCTGGATAAGGCTATGGGTTCAAAGGACATATATAACTTGTTTCCGGATACTGGGTTAAAACATTACCCAATTCAAATATCAGATCATACACCTATTGAATTGGATTTACACATGATAAAAAAAACAATATCAAACGTCCTTAAAAGATGAACTTGATGAGGTCATCGCCAACCTATCAAAAACACCCTAGATACAACAAATAAATGTAGTATATAGGAGTCGAATTCCATAGAGAAACGGTAGTTTTATTTAGTTGTTATGAATTTATTGGTATTGGGTTATTTATAAGTTGATTTGGGAAAAACAAAGTAAATAAAGCAATTAAGTAAATAAAAGCAATTGTAAATTCGATTTAACAAATATGATAAAAAGGAGTCTAGGGATTTCGGGTCACGCATGCATAGCAAAATATAATATATTGGATTAGTGATGCAAACAAAGATAAATGCCTAAGCCTATAGATACTCAGGCTTCACTATTAGTATCAAGCCTTAAACCGGGTCCTAACATGCTTTCACTATGAGTTAGGTCAATCCACTACAACATGCTAGTTCTAATACGAATCCGTGGCTTTCGACTTATAGATTGTATAACAAGTTTAATCCTAAAATGTGATCAATAGACTAAGATTAACATTACAAAGCAAGCATGTGTAGAGGCAAAAATACAATATTAGAGCATACTAATCTAATATGTTAACATGATTACTAAAGCATGGTTTCCCTCATTCCCTAGACAAATGCAATCTACTCACTCATGTTAAAGGAAATGAAAACTAGAAATATAATGAAATGTATAAACATTATGTAAGATTATATTGACTAGAAATATAAAAATGTAATTAACTAATGATGAAAGATAAGTTAATGAAGTAATGATAATAAAAATATGAAGATATAAAATGCATGGAACTATGATTAATAGAATGAAATTGTAAAACTATTAATTAAATAATAGCCAAATAAGACAATGAAATAGGTTAACTAAATTAACTAACTAAAGAAGATGATAATTAAATAACTTGAAAGAAATGAAATACCAAATGGAAATGCAAATGATAATAATACTTGAACTTGAAACTTGAATTATATAACTTGGAATTGAAATGTATGACACAAAACTAAATTAGAGAACTTAAGAAAATATTTGTGAACTATGGATTACAAGAATATGGAATACAAAAGTAATGTGTAAAGATCTTCCCAAAAAATGAGCATCCCAACACCAATAATTTTTTCCTTTTTTTTTTTTTCCTTTTACAAGAATTTTTTCCTTTTTTTTTTTCCTTTTGCTCTTTCTTTCATTTCAATTCCGGGAAACCAATTCACAATGAAATTAGCTTAAAGATCATCCCAAAAATGAGCATCCCAACAACAAAACATAGCTACTAGCTTAACAAGGGTAGGCAATTTATATTGTAGCTGGGGAATTATGAACATGTGAAGGGGGCTAAAAATGGGCAAATTATCAAAGTGAAAGGCTTCAAAAATGCATAACAATAAAGAAAGTAATGCTCAAAGAAGTGAGATTAAATACCATACTTGTGCGTTTTGATGTAACACACCACATAACGAGACCTACCACTCACCTAATGATACCAAATAAGAATGAAATGGCCTATTAGAAGGTTCTACCTTACAATTTTGTGGCGTGCCAAACGTCAAGATCAAGCCTACTTGGTCAAAAATCCATCTTTCACCTACTATGTCAAGACCTCCCCATCCATGCTAAATCCTGTCAAATATAACGAATCAAAATCTATCAAGCTAAAAATGGGATAAGCAAGAGGGCATAAGTAGGACAAGCAAAGAATTAGAGCAAAATATCACACAAATTTTTCGAAAAGTTCTAGTTTTAACTAAAACTACACTAAACTACATGCAAACTAACTAAAATGCAAATGCATCCCCCCCCAAGCTAAACGTCACATTGTCCTCAATGTGTCACCAATAAAAACTAACAACAACCGAAAAATACGGCTCATAACACATGGACAAGAGGTATTGTTTAATGGGTTGCGAGAAAAAATTATACTAAAGTGCAAATAAAACAACAACTAATCAAGTAACTAGGCTGGCTATCCCTCCCCCAAGCTAGGATAAATAAAGGGGATAGATTCTTACCATCATCAATTTCTTGATAATGATGAAAAAACCAAAGTTCTTGCGATGATTTGAGGTGAAAATGAAGATCTAGAGGAAGAATAATACCGTCGTGTGAAGAAAAATAGAAAACAATGCATACCCGTCAAATTGAATTTGGACTCAAAATTTCTAGAAATCCACGTCCACGATCAGGGCAACCAACCCCGATCGGGGTTGACCGATTCTATGAGTTTTGACCTGCTGAGTTCCCGTGTGCCTTGGGATGCATTTTTTATTCTTTTTCTTAAAATTTACGTCCCCGAACGGGGTCCTTGAATGGGGATGTGTGATACTTTTAATATCTTCTTCTCTATGCATATGTACCTACAAAAAACATCAAACAAAAACAATGACTAGCCTAGAAATTATTACTAAATTACGAAAAACAATAAAGTGCGGAAATTAAAATTCAAAAACAAATAAATGGCTTGCGTTGCCTCCTAAGAAGCGTTGGTTTAACGTCCCACGCGACGAACATGGTAAGAGAAGGAATCAACCCACGCCTTTGAGCTCACTCCCATCCGAGCCCATCATAGCATTCCTCACATTAGCCATCCACTTCATGCTCTTCCATGAATAGCCTCTCGAAGCACTTCTAGCAACAATGCTCATGGCCTCCGTGTCTACAAAATAATCACCAAAATTTACCTCGGAAGAATCCATTAGCGAGGATTGAGGCGTAGCACAAGAATCTATAACATTAAGCAAATAAATAGACTCTTGACTCATTGAGTCTTTAANTAGCGAGGATTGAGGCGTAGCACAAGAATCTATAACATTAAGCAAATAAATAGACTCTTGACTCATTGAGTCTTTAAGGGTGTTGTTCTTGCTAAGACGACCCTATCATCACCTACTTCTAATGTGAGCTTCCCATTTTTGACATCTATCACCGCCCCCGCGGTGGGTAAGAACGGCCTACCCAAAATAATCGGGATTTGAGCGTCCTCCGCCATATCAAGGACCAAAAAGTTAACGGGAATGAAGAATTTACCCGCTTTAATGTTGTTTAAGAGATCGGTACGCCATCTGCAAAGTAATGTTAGTACATTTCAAGGGACCCATATTTAGCCTCTTACAAATTAAGTACACACTAGCACCTAGGTCGCAAAGGGCCTTGTCAATCTAATAGGTGCCTATAGTGCAAGGTATGGAATAACTACCTGGGTTTTTAAGCTTAGGTGGGGAGTTGTACTGCAAAATATCACTACACTCTCCCGTAAAGGCCACGGTTTCTACCTCATTAAGTGAACGTTTATTGGTGAGAATTTCTTTCATAAACTTAGAATAAGAAGGGACTTGATGAATAAGTTTGGTGAAAGGAATGGAAACTTCTAAATTTTTAACAAGTTCAAGGAACTTACCAAACCTCGAGTCATCCTTCTTCTTTGCCAAGCGATGGGGAAAAGGAACTTGAACCGCAATGGGAACCTCGGGAACCTTCTCCCTCTTACTAGAAGTATCCTTGCGAACCTTCATCAACCTAGAGGCATATTATTTAAGAGGAGCATCCTCCTTTTCCACAATTTCATCACTAGCCTCTTCATAGATCCCTTTATCACTCCCATGCTTGGGCACGTTCATGGCCACATCTCCATCGTCCAAAGTCATTGATGGTTCTTCATAGCTCTTCCCACATCGCAAATATATGGCATTTAGGGTGCCAAGGGGAGGTTGTTGACCTTGGGAAGGTAGTTGACCTTGCCTCCTTAAGAACTAGAGGTGGCAAGTTATTCCAATTGGTTCTCTAACATCTTAATGGAAGCATTAGTGGATTGATATTTCTCTTGATACCTTTGGGCATTTGAGGTAGCTATTTGTGCAACTTGGGCTTTCAACAATTTTATGGCGACCGCATTGGATTGATCACTCCTTTGGATTTGGGCACGCATATCCTCTTGAGCTTGGATAACTTTGGTCATCATTGTCTCTAGCCTACCCAACCCTTGGTCATTTGTTTGGAAATTTGGTGGGGCTTGGGCTTGGTAGTTTTGTTGGTAACCACTTTGTTGGGGGTAAGGTTGATGATAACCTTGGTGATATTGAGACCTTGGACCTTGGAAATCGGGAGGATTGCCTTAGTATTGCCTAGGTGGTTGGGGCATATTGGATACTTGGTGTTGGGGATTGTAAGAATTTGAAAAAGTACCCGGAGAATATTGAGATTGATTCTTAAAAGATAGAAAAGCATTTACCTCTTCAATTGGTGCGCTACACAATGCGGTAGTGCGATCACATATTTATCACACACGGGAATTTGTCTAGTGGACTGTTGGAGTATGTGTCATCAACAGTAGTGCGATCACATATTTAAATCTCAT
>VHZZ01023949.1:13335-28779 GCA_009801015.1 Silene noctiflora | reverse complement strand
GTTATATGTATAAGGGGTTATACATATAAGATGTCATATGTAGGATTTGTACGTATAAGGGTTATAAGTATAAATCACGAACCAAAGCTAAGCATATTGCAGCATCCGATGTTGTAAAAGAGGCAGTAAGAATTCGGTATTTAATGGAACTAGAGTAGTTCTTTTAGCCGAAGATCGTCTCCCGATATACTGTGAAAATAGTAGGAGCATTTTTCTGGCTACTGGAGCCAATGTCTAGCACTTGTTTAAACAAGAGCTCCGAAAGGTTCTATGTAGTAAAAGATTACATGGAACAGAGGAAAATGGCATTTGATATTAGAGAGATGCAAAACTTTGCWAATCCTCTAGCCAAAGGTGTTGGCACAAGGTATACATGATGATCATGTCATCTCAATGTGATTAAGGTGTATACCTTTATTACTACAGATTATATGTTATGTAAATATTAGATAGAGTATCAAAGTTTATATGATAATCACATTCATTACTTGAGTTTAATTAAAAAAAAAACCCTCAATTATTTAGTTTGACTAAATTTAATACTTTGTTTATCCGAATAGGTCGTGAGACAACGTGAACCCTATTCAAGTGAACTGGATGAACTTTGTATTTGTCCCTAATCACTTAATAGAGTCCCTATTCAACGTGAACCCTATTCAACGTGAACCCGAATAGGTCGTGAGACAACGTGAACCCTATTCAACGTGAACCCTATTCAAGTGACTGGTCGATTACATAGGCAGCTTGTGGGACACTCTGTCGGGCAGTGACCATTTATAGAGTCCCTTAAGTTCTATTGCAGACGCCTGGTCGTGGCGGGGACTTCTATTTATTCCTAATAAGTCGATTCTTTGATTGGAGACTATTATCCGAGTCAGTGCAGTTTCCGAGTAATTTTGGTTTTTGTCCGAGGTCGCACCGTGAAAGGAGGTCGATGGGCATCTACTGGGTCATGGTGATATGTATTGAACAAAGATAGATAGGGCAGACAGAAATTGTCCACCCACGTTGGGTTTATATATCTCAGGGCACTCGAGGAGTTGTGACTAGAAATGCGTGGCCACGCTCGGAAGTAATTTATGTTAGATTTTTTCGGTCTTGCAGTCACACTCCCGATCGAGAAATTCACTCACGATATGTTCATGTGCAAGCACGACCTGAAAAACGCCTTGCATTGAATGGGAGATTATTAATAAAACGGACAAGAGAATCGGTAACACACCCTTGTATGGACAAGCAGGATATTGTTGGAGTAAGAGGTTATCCACAATTGTGTGTTACAATCATCGCACAACTTGTCTCGGACAAGTGGGAGATTGTTGGAGTAAATGTCCTCCACAATAGTGCGTGTAAATATTAAATTTCATTTAAGAAATATACTCGGGATATTCATTGGCAATAATTAGTCAGCTGATCAACGTTTATCGGTAACGGTTGACCAACAAGGGTTTGGCTTTACTGTCGTATGAAGGCGGTGTTTAGCTGATCCCTTTCCGTCACACCTATAGGAACGAGCCCCAATATAAAAACTAATTTTTATGTATATCATACGATTAATTAGTCCCTTGATAAATTGACTAAAAGTTAGTCGATTAATTTATTTAGAGAGATTTCGAGTTATGAACTCGAGCCGAGAAAGTTATTATTTAATTATGCGATAATTGAATAATAAATTAATTAAGACGGGAATTAATAATTAAACAGTTAATTATTAAAATTGTACTAATTGACTAATGTGATTAGTATTGGTACGTAAAATATATGTGTAGATGTGCATGTATATTTACGGAGTGTTATTAGACGAAATTAATTGGGAAACATTTAAACATAAACGATGTTTAAGTGGAAAATTACACGTATTTGTACGACAAATTTAAAAATCAAAATTGACCCATAAGCGGTTATGGGAACCGTGTAAAACACCACATAAGTGTAACATTAGACATCATAATTAGATTTTGACATGTCTTGTTCCCTTTGTATTTCCCATGTTTTTTTTGTTCTTCCCATAGTAATTTGTCTATTGTTTGCACAATTCTATTGGGTGCACTAAAAGAGAACACACTCCCCCTAAAATCATCCCTATCAAAATGGATGCATTTTTTGCTCATTTTTTTATGTGTGCATTTGTGAGCAAAAATCACAAAAATTCTCACAAAATCTCTCTCTAAAATATTAGAAAATAAATACTAATAGTTAGTATTTTAGATCTAATTTTACTAGTTATTACTTAGAGTTAGTAATAATAATTTTCAAGGGTAATATAAGTGATATCTAGTTAATATTACCCATATTATTTGGTGCAAGTTCTTGGGTGCAATCTAAGGAGATCTTCTACTTTTAAGATTTGGGTCTTGAAGGATCATGCCATTGTTTATAAGCTCAAGAACAACAAGAAAGATGTTCTTGTGGTGCCCATATTATCCTATTTAAGCATTGTAAGAATATATTCTCTATTCTTTATTTTATGCCTTCATTCTATAATCATGCAACATAGATCCTTAACATCTAAAATCATGAAAAGATTTTTGATAAAATTTTAGATGGTATTTTGAGGTTTTGAACTTTCATTGACCTTATGGGAAACCATAACGGGAGAATGTATAAGTAGTATCATTGTCCTATAAGGAGACATCCGTAGTTATCAAGGGAGTGTGGTTAGACCGGAAACATACCATTATGGACCCTATTAAGAGCTTTATGACAACATTAGTGATGTTGAGTGGCGAACTTCGGGGAGAAGTTCTCTTTTAGGGGGAGTGAATGTAACAATTGAGATTTTAAAGAGGAAATAAGAATGATAAGTGCGTGAGAGTACTCGATAAGGATTACAAGAGTGAGTCAAGTAAGGGAGATGAGAGCGTAAGTATCATGATGAGATTAAGTGTTCGGGAAAGAGAAAGACTTCAAAGTCGGTAGCGAGACGGGAAGAGACTCGAGAAAGCATAGAGAGGAGAGGGAGATAGGCGAACTTCGGGGACGAAGTTAATTTTAAAGTGGGAGGATTGTAATATCCGGTTATTGTGGTACCCATACGAGAACCTCGGGATGCATAAGAGGATCACCGGACTTGATAAGGGACTACTCAGGAGTAAAGTATAGCCGTACACTGGACCAAGTAGAACCTAGACTAACCTAGTAAAGTTACAGTGGACCGAGTAGAGCCTCAGTGGACCGTGTGGCTGACATTCGGTCGAGTATGGCTGGTACTCGACCGAGTGAGTGGCACTCGGCCAAGTGGACCCAATACTCGGTGGAGTACATCCGTACAGTAGCCGATAAAACCTAATCTCGTGACCTTACCCTAATTCATTTGATCCTTCTTCCTTATCTCTCCAAATCCTCTCCCTTCTCTCTAAAGCACTTACAAATACCTTCCTAATGAGATTCAAGCTTGGATTAGAGGATTGTTCACCTTGTTCATCATTTCTTTCACCTAAGTAAGTTAGGATCTACCTTTTTCTAGTTTTTGGAACCCTAACTTTTGGGGGTTTTCTTATGGGTAATTAATTAGTAATTAGTATGTGTAATATAGGTAATTAATGGGTAATAATAAGGTCTTTTGTATTGTATAATAGTGTAGGATGTTTGTGCTAGTATTATGTGACTTGTATAGGACGAGACGGTTTCATAAGACGAGATTGTGTTGGATTCGAGAAGGTTATGGAGATTGCTAAAAGATAGGTTAATCCGACTCGGTTTTGATAATGTAAATGTGTGTTTGGTTGCATTTTTCACTTTGAATCCATGATAAGAGTAGTCTTGCATTCACCATGGTGATTGAGGATGATAATGAGCTGCATGCATGTGTCAGATATGCATTATAACACGATATTTGTCGGGACGACTTCAGAGTCGGGATTCTTGGAGACTTGATTACATTCATGGTATATTGGTAGTATTTTGTATAAGATGTCATATCGGATATTGTATTCATGTTTGCATTCATGTGCATAATAATATTGTTGGAGGTTGTTGGTGGAGTTGTGGTAGTGATACTTGTTGACATTGGAGACGTAAGGCGGTTTGCAGACCACCTTAAGCTTGGCTCGCCTCTTAGAGCTTCCCACTCCAAGACGGATGTGCAAATTAATGGCTTGAGTTATAGAGGGACACGTGAGGTTGAGTCACGTCGTCTGGCAGAGGATCTGAGTCGCTCTCGGGCCCGGTATCACGGGTGTGTCCCGAGTACCTTTTTACGGGTAGCGGTCCGGCTATTTTGGTGGGCGGTGCTGCGGTACCCTCACCGGGTTGTGGGTACGTCTTGGTGTGTCTCGGTACCAGTGTCGTATTTGTGAAACTGTGTCTCATTCATATCTTTGTCATGTTGCATAGTTATATATATTTCATTGCGTTTTATCATCAAAACTGACGTGTTTGGGTTGTGTGTAATTGTCACCTATTGTCGGGGTGGCCTGTGTCGATCCATATGATATTTCTGATCATATGGGGAGAAGTTTGAGTACAGGTTGATTTGGTATCACGCGAGAGACGGGACGAGCCTCGGACTTGGAGTCGAGTCAGGTAGATGACGTAGTTGATAGATGAGTTTTATTAGTATAGTTCACTTTTTATTCATTTATCATGTATGTAATCACTAAATAACTTATTTCCGTTAATTGTTTCTTAATTACAACTCCGATTCACCACCTTGAGAAACTGAGATAGTAACATCCACCCATTGTCTTAGCTGGACAAGAATGGGGTGTTATAGTCCCTAAAACGCTTTTATGCCTCACTCAGGGTTTCTAGATCCTTTTGTTTGAAAATTTGGATTTCATGCCTTATCCTTGCGATCTTGGATGGTGGGTAGAATTTCTTGATAAATGCCTTGGAAAAACTAGGCCATGCAGTGAAAGTACCCAATTCATGAGAATTTAACCACTTCATTGCATTGTCCTACAAGGAGAATGGAAAAAGCATGAGTATCAATTGCTCTTCGGTTATGCCATTATGTTTGATGGTACCCACTTTTTCTTTAAACATGACTAGATGTCCATGAGCATCCTCGTTCTTTATACCATGAAACACATCTTGTTGGATGAAGGAAATCACATGGTGGCGGAGCTCAAAGATATTTGGAGAAATTTCCCCATAGTTGATTGTCAAACAAGAGCGATTGGGATTCGGCCTATTGTAGTAACCCATAGGTTGGTCCGCCATATCTTCATTTTCAAGGTGTTCTCTTGGTGAAATTAGGGAGTTTGGTGTATTTGGTGATCGTGGTAAATCGGTTTCGGTATGGTGTGATTGTAATGAATGAGTGGGTGAGTTGATAAATGAACTATGAAGGTGATGAGGTGGGGTTTCTTGGATTGGTTTAGTGGGTATTTGGGTGGATGAAGAGGGATGAGTGATTAGAGGCTCAATTGTGGATGGTGGTGTATTTGGTGGGTTAGTAATGGGTGGAGATGTTCTTAATACCGCAAGTGTTTGTCTTTTTCTTGCCCGAAAAGTCTTCTCAATCTCACGTTCAAGAGGGAAAAGATGTCCAATGTTGCACCTACTCATGCACTTAAAAGAAGATCAAATGGTCCTAATGCAATGAATGCACTAGGACAAGGGAAGAAAAGAACAACAACAAATAGAATGAACTAAGCCTAAAATCAACTAAACTATCTTATCCAATACTTGTCGTCCCCGGCAACGGCGTCAAAAACTTTATATGCTTTAAATTTTTAATGCCTCACAAGTGTACGAGGATATCGTTGTGTATTGCGAGGGTCGAATCCAAGGGACAATGGTTATGGTTCTAGGACGGTTTAGGAGGTTCTAGTTTAGTTCTAGCAAGTTGCAAGGTTTGATAATTAGTAAAGAAGCTAAAGAATTAGGAAAACAAGACAACTAAAAGCAACTAGTAAATATAAGCTAACTCAAGTTTAAGGAAATTAGGGTATTCGGGTTCACTAATGTAGGATGAGATCGACTTACGGTCTAAACTAGAGATAATCAAAAGGGTAATATCGAGGTAAGTCCCCACCTCTCGATGTGAGACAATCCCCAAAAATTGCAATGGTCACACAATCTTGACACAAGTCTTGGTCCTCACCCAAACATGCAATTAGATACTGAAAGGACTCAAATTCTCATTCAATCATTTCCACAAACACTTAGTGTGCAAAACAATAGAACAAGTTACCCAAAGGACTTTCTCATCAAAGAACCAATTATCAACACTAGATCCCTCTCTACCCTAGTAGTACACTACTCACACATAATTGCAACAACAAACATAAAAGATGAAGACTTTAGCATGAAACAAACAAGAGGAAACATGTTCATAAAAATAGAGAACTAAACAAACATAAACATGTAAAAAATTGAAGAAGAAATGAAATTGGGATAAGAATTATACCAACAATAATTAAAGGATCCAACTTGGATTGATAAATGGAAGATGAATCTCTTCAAGTCTTCAAATTATAGTCCGATAACTAAATGTAAATTATTAAAAAGAGTAGATCTAGCAATAACTAAAGAGTAATTATGAGTACTTAAGCAATAATTAAGGAAATATTAATATTTGATTATGAAATATTACAAGCTTAAATTAGGGGTTTCTTGATCTAGGGTAGTGTGTCCAAAAAACATATTAGGAGAGTCTATTTATAGTCTTCTCCTCAATTACGTCTTAAATGGGGGAGGAGAGGAAGTGGGCGGTAGAGGGGGTTTTGCCGGTCTGGAGACCGGAACTGGGCTTTTTCTTTTTTGGAGCTTGTTTACTTCAAAATTGGTTAAGTGTTGAACTGTGTGTCCCTTCCGGCTGGCCAGCTGCCGGCCTACCGGCAAAGGACACATTTTCTTCACTTTCCATCATCCTTGTGATGCCCTCAGCTGGGTGGCCGGCTGCCAGTGCCCTACCCGGCACCGAACCTTTTCCTCTTTGGCTCTTTTTCTTCCTTCAGAAATTCCTCTAAGTACCAAGGGTGGTTCCCAGTCGGCTGGCCGGCCTACCGGCTGAAAACTCTTCTCAGCATCTTCTCCTCCTTCTTCTTCTCATGCTAACACATGTTAGCTTCTCAATCCGTCTTGCGTAGTTCTGGGCCTATTCCCTACAAAATGAGACGGGAATTCAAAGTATGGGAAGAGCATGGAATAGGAATGCAAGCAAATAGAGGCCAAAACCGTGTAAAATGCACGAGAATAAAGAGGGGAAATGGTATAAACTAGGCATATATCACTCACCCCAAGCGTTCCCGATATAAATGACCAAAGGACGCCACTTGCAACAGAAAACCGACCAAGCTTGCTGAAACTCTTGCTCGGTAAGTGCATTAATCACTCTACTCCAATCTGATTCTTCATTTGTGATGACATGGATCTTGTAACTGTCAGGGTGGTAGAAAGTTATTGTTTTTGCATCAATAAATTTGTTCACGTGCCATCGACATAAAAAATGATCAACCTCAGGATATATTGCTTTAATAGCGTTGATCAAACCTAATTCCCGGTCGGTGACGAAAAAATACGGGGACGCTCCGGTGAAATCTAGAATGTCAACTAACTTCTTCAACAACCACTTGTACGAGTCCTTGGCCTCGGTAGGAAGCATCACACATGCGATTAAGAAGGAAGACCCAGTGGGTATGACATCAACAAGCTCAACGACTGGTTTCGACGTATGTGTTGGTATTATACGTCAAATCCATGATTACCACATAAGGATAAGCCCGGAACAACTTCACGGAATTGGGATGTGCCATGAAAACATGCGAGATCTCTCGTGTCTCGGAATTACTCTCATGCCAATGGACGTATTTCACTTTTAGGGCTAGAGCCAATATATGTTGAGCTGTGTTCCTTTCACCATTTAATTCTCGCCTAGTTTTCCTTGCCTCGTGACGGTTGAGGTTTTTCGGGCGTTTTCTGGTAAATACCATTTTTAATATACCTCGGTAGAACCCGGCCATAGTTTGTTGCCTTACATAGGCTTTCTCCTCGTCATCTAATCCCGGAAAGTGGCGATCTCCGTCCTTGTAAATTGCTACATTGTGGTTGTGTCGTCCACCACTCTCAGAGGTTATAATGTTCCAAACGACAATCACTTGATATTTTTTCCACGTAATTTTGCACGACACGAATATGGAACAAGTATGAATATTTAGTCGACCTCCTTGGCTTATCGGGATCATTCGTTGGCGGGGATAGCCCATGTCTTGAACATCAAAAGTAAGTTGCCAACAACCCGTTTTCTTTTCTGTTTTTGCCCCGTTATTTGCTTTAACCAAAGAAAAACCATTCTCGAATTCTATAATTTTAGCCCAATTGAAAGCATCATCACGAATTTCAAAGTCTAAAGTCGTCACGAACAACGAGTTATAATCAAAGGAATTCTCGCCAAAACTCTCCCACGAAACTTGTTTCATGCAATTTGAACAACAGTTTGATGATAAGAATCAAACATAACCTAATTAAATTACGTTCAAAAAAATAAAAAATAAAAAGGCGTTAATTGTCCGACCACGGACTGAAAGTTGATACTCAACAAGCAATCCATGGCCAAACAATGACATTCAACGCTCATCCATGGACTAAAAGTTGAGAATCAACATTCAACCATGGCCAAACGTTGAATCTCAACGTCCAACCATGGTCCAATGTTGAAACTCAACATTTCTCCATGGTCCAACGTTGAAACTCAACGTTTCTCCATGGCTGAACGTTGGGTGTCAACATTTGGCCATGGATTGGTTATTAAGTTTCAACTTTCAGTCCATGGGCTGTATAATTTTATATGTACGCAAAAAACCCGCAATGTTTATTCCAATTTAGTAAATGCGTGACGTAATTTAAGTAACAAATAGAATAAACGATTCGAAAAAAATTAACAAAATTAATAATGCGATAAAGTTCTTAACGTACCGGTGATTCGGGTTCATTCCTGCTAATTGATGTTAATTGTTGTTCTTTTTTTTTCAATTTATTTGGTTTTACTAGAATTTGAGAGAAAATTATGTAGAGAGAAATTAATGTCATTGTGCAAGGGGCAATATCGTATTTTGGAATGAACTAGTTGTTGCACCGCTCCCTATCGGGCGCGGTGCCCCAATTTGGCGAAATGCTAAGCGGGAGTAAGTTGGAAGTATAGCAACGGGACATGGTCCACGTATTTAGAAATGGACGACCGAGCATAGTAATCATTACACAACTGGGGAAAATGCTTGAAAACACAATGTCTAACGGAAAAGAATTAGAAAACAACAGTCGTTAGATTTCCGAAGTTGATTAGGCACAATTACTTCCTCAACACAAATCGCGATCCCCATATAATTGTCTTTATTCCTCATTTCGTCTATACTTGGGACCCCAATATTGTTAAATAGCACGGAATATTTAAAAATTATTGAGTATATAAATGTACTTTATCCTAACTAATCTTACGTAGTAATGCGATGTTATACAAATAGTAGCAAAGAATCGCTTTATTTTGTCCCTAATAGACATACATGCAAATCTTTTAGGTACAAACTTTTAGGGACATATCTTTGTTGATGTAGTAAAGAACCCGATATCACATCCTTTGAACACTCTCCAACGACAATTTTCACCTGTTGCATCTTTTTTCTCATTTTGACAGTCCAAAATCTCGGCAACGTTCAAATTATTTTAGTGGCATTCTAAAACTGCATAGAAACTTCGGCAAATAGATGGATCAATTTATGTACCACCGTGTTCAGTGTTGCAGTTGGGCCTCCTCTTCCCAAGTCATGTTTGTGGTAAAGAATAGGTTAATCGGTACCCTCGTATGCTCTTAGAATTTTTAAGATCAGCCATGGCCATAACTTCTTGCAAGGGACACGATATCATTAAAACAGAGATATTGGCGGCATAAAATAGTATAATTAGCAGCAAAATGTGAATACAACATTTCCCTTATGCCTTAATGGTTTCTGTTTATGATGCAAAAGTAGGATGTGTGAAGCGTCACCCCTATGTTAAAGAATAAAAACTCTTGCATCGTTGGAACTCGGAAATGAATAGCATTTAAAGAAATCCCTGATTACTGTAAGCGAAATAGTGCTCCACATAACCCTCCCAAATTGCTCTGTTCAAACCCCACCACCCTGACTTTCCCTTTACATTTCCCCATCGTAAACTGACTACCCCTCCCCCAAAAGCAATAAGAGATCGGGTTGAAAACATAAAAAAATGAATAGGAAATTTGGCTGTTTAACTAGGAAATGAGTGACATACTTAAGCATGCCCATTTAAACTTATTCATCATCCTATGAAACTCCTATGTGAACCGTCTATGAAGTCAACACATTCAGTGTCTAATAGGTTTAAATTAAAAATGAGACATTCCCCACATGTCTTTCAGCTCAGCCTCTCTTCTCCCACGTTCCACAGATTAAATCATGAAAAGTTACCTTCCTATTAGAAACTTTTCTGCTAAACTAAGAGTCCTCATTAAATAACTAGTCCAACAATACAAGACCACCAGTATACTTTAAGAGAAAAGAATGAATTTAGTCAAAAAACCCGTAATCACTAACCTAACAAACACCAAGAACCGTTGATTGTTCTCAAGTGCACAACTTCGTATAACGGCAATAGCCTATTTAATTTGGCAAACAAGGAAGGGGTTAGCGTATTAAAATAAATCCAACTTCGCCAATGTCAAAACGCTCGGCGAAAAATCCGAAACACATAGAAACTCATCCCTTACTGAACTACACAATCAAGCCATTAAATGAGCAACCCTAATACCCCTCGTTTGATGTGATTACACGTAAAGGAACTAGAAGTCTTAGTTGAGATCCGAATATCATCATAAGAAACTCAAAAGGCCCTACAATCTTAATAACCTAGTTTTCATTTTAAAACTGAATTCACACTTGAACACAGTGAGTTCTCATAACAAACCGTCTTTTAACTAAACTTGCGAATTTTTCAAGGTTTTTTTTTTTGGTGCCAGCTTTCACATTTTCATAGTGAAAAGTTCTTATCAAATGGTTAAATCTTGGGCATAAATTCGTAGTATCTTGAAATCATAGACCTTTTATTTGACAGGCGCACACAAGTATTTGAAAATTGGCGCACATAAAAATGATCTTTGAAGCCTAACACATACATGATAAGATAAAATAGATCTCACTTTAGTAGCTTACTTCACTTTAGTAACTTAGATCAGATTATATATCTATGCAATTACCTTAAGTGTTTCTTCCCCTCTCCAAGCAAAGGTACTTTCCCCTCTTTCGGTATAAGAAGAAAGCACCCACTGGTTGTTTACTTTGATGGGGCCTTTTGTTTCCTGAACCATCAACCCAAAACGAACATCTTATTTAATTACATAGCTACAATATCCGAAAATATTGAGAACAAAAAAGGTGGTTCATGTAGAAGAAGTTCTTATGTGTGAGATTTTCGTGTAAATGTTACGTGATTAATATTAAGATAAATATATTGTCCTCACGACCTCAGATGTGATACGCCCATGTAAATATTGTCGGTAATTATAAAGTGCGGTATTCAACTACTTTGAGTTCTTAGTCTCCTTGTAAGTTTTGCCCCTAATTTAATTGATCCTTATGTTTGCCCGTAACTTGCACATTAAGCAATATTGCCACCATTTTCTTCTGCCTTCCTTACCCTAAAATACCTCAAGCAGCCCCTGTCGTCCTTTTTTTTTTTTGCCTTATGTTTTTCCCTTCTTGACAGGATCCCATAGCCACCACACACCAAACTTACATGTGTTGATATTTGAAATCTCGTGGTTATTGTTGAAACAACTTATAAATTACCCAACAAACAGTACCTACCACCATTACGTACTCCTAAATGATATCACATTCTTTAGGCTCTACTTTGCCAAATCCCTCAATACTGGAAAAAAAACTTAAAAAATAAAATCAATTTTGCAATGGTAGACTACATGGCGACAACTTTTTCGCCACCTCCATCAACTTTATTTTTGAAAGTAGCATCGTTAACCCACACTTTTTGTTGTGAACTCCTTTTCACCACCCAACCCCTACGGTAATTCCCTAAAATTTCACCAAACCTTCAAAGACAACCACATTAAACTCACAAAACCCATATTTCTTTCTCATACAAAACACTGCTCCCCCAGTCTTCTCACTCATTACTCTCACGCTTCCCCACCATACCGCCACCATCGGACCACCACATTCCTCGCTTACCATTCCATAAGATGTCTAATAATTTCATAGTGTTAGAAGTCAACACAAACTATGACAACCTAACATTTATAGAATACAACTACATTCCAAACAGTGGGGAACCTGTTTGGGATGTCTAAGTATGCCTTCAAGGCTTTTATATAACACCCTGGCACACAAAGAGAAATTTTTTCCTTATATTGAGGATGCCCTTTCATTAACCCCGTTATTTTATGACTAAAAGCTTTACCTTTGAGCAAGCGTCTTTCACATTAATTAATCAAGGTCAATTGAGGTATATGCTAGGTGTTGACAGGTGTACGTAGAGAACTAAATCTTACATCTCAGAAACATTTATCTATTTTAGTAATCAGACAATTGACTACTATGATGCACAAATCCAATATCTTGCATTTATAGGTTCACGTGTTACCTTGAATGTATAAGAAATAATGATGCGCATGGTGATCAGATAACAAAAGGAAAAAAAAAATCAGTCGGGTTAGCTACATCAAACAACACATAATTTGAATTGCATATGAAACACACACTATCAAAACGTTTACTTAAAAGAAAAGATTGAAACTAGTAACTGGTGATTAAATATATAAATGTATCAAGTAAGATGGCCAGCTGGTTAAAACCGATGATTTAGACAATGTGTTCAATGCAAATAAGACAATTAGCACATTCTTTGTCATGTATGCTTCATCATCTAACAGTTATTACATATGGAGCTATGCATTTCACTAGAAGTCAAAGGTAAACCATTAAAGTACAGGGAAAGGTGATGAGAAGAAAAAATACAGGGAAAGGTGACCATACCCAGTAAAATAAGAATATACCCAGAAATCCAATTTATATTTCATATTCAAAGTTTAATATCACTAAAATTTATAGAGGAATCTATTATTCTGTTCTTAATGATAGTATTGACCTGAGAATTACCAATTGATTCTTTTCCCACCCACATACTGAATACAATTAATTGTCAGGGAAAAATTTGTCCAAAAGAAAAGAGAAAAAAACTTGTTACTTATTGGTACTGACAACTGACCAACTGGCTCATATGTCATGTCTTGTTCCAAACTACACCATTTTTGGATGTGTCACAAAAGATCGGTTAGTACCTTGTTAGCATGTACAATGGACGATTTGTCATATAGGTCATTCAAATGCTATTTAGAGGGCGTATCTGTAAAGTTGGCTTCACTCAGGAATATCAATTGTCCCAGACATCAATCTTAGGTTACACGCTGGATTCCTAGCTGCTGTTGCAAATTTTCCAAGAGCCTGATACACACATTATACATTAATGCCTATTTATGAAATATTACTCCCTAATCAGACAGAAAAGCATAAATGACTAAGAATATATATTTTACGTCTCTCTACGGAATACAGAAGAAACCCGTCTAAAGCACCTTGAGGTCCTTGACAATGAGTTTCGTTGTTAAAAGGCCGACATGAGAACCACCGAATACAGAAATTTTGATAGGGATTACAAATTTCATCTCAATAATGGCGTTGATTGCTGAAGTATATCACCCACATCACGTATAATGTGCATATACCCAGATTATGAGCTTGTATAACCTAAACTTCCATGACTATTATCAGCGATTAGCTCCTTAAGAGCAAATAAACATAAGGTTCACAACAATTGATTTCCAACTTCCTTGGGAAGAGACCTCAATGTTTATCCTCCATATCCCAGAGAACCTCTGTTAATAATAACAAATATTCACACTCTAACTTGCCTATAATTAACAAACAGTACGTATAACCAATAGAGAAGATAAATGCAAAAGACCTAGAGAAGCCTTATGTTATAATAGAATGAAGTCGTCGTGAAGAAGTACAGTCGTTGGATTACAGGATCCACTCTTCTCAGTTCTAACATAAACGAAAGGCTTCAGATTGTTTTAAAGCACCCACAAAAACAGAAATAAATTAAGTCAATAGTAGTGCGACATTTGTACCTGGACTTTATTATTTCCTCCTTATTTCCATTTCTCTTATCAGTTTTAGCAGAAACGAAAGTCTCCATATGGTTTTAAAGGACCCACAAAAACATAAATAAATTAAGTAAATAGTAGCATGACATTTGAGTGAACCCCCGCAGTTCTGCAATAAAGTAAATGTGTAAACAATGCAGCAGAAAAATGCGAGGTTTTAAAAAATTTATTGATAAATTCGCGAAGTCACTAAATCGTAAAACAAAACTTAAGCTTAAGAAATATTTTATACAAACTACAACTTGAATAAATGTAAGGGATCCCGATCCCTTAACAAAGAAAAAGTTATATATTAACTAATAAACTAAACTACAACGAATAAGGTCAATCGTTGCAAGTACAACGCTCGCTAGCTCACACGTCTTTTTCCCCCAAAAGCAACACAAACACCTATCATTCATGTAAATATGAACGCCACGGTTAGTGGGGAGTAACTTAAGGTTCTCCCAGACATATTATATCAAAACAAACGTAATTAAGAACATAATTAAGACAAGGCATAATGAATACAAGATATAATTAACATGACAAGAGAAAACAAGGATAAACATAGATCATACTTATTAACATGGAAAACTTGATAGGTAAAATGTAACACCCCCATTTATCCAAGAGCCTGTACTAGGACTTCTCAGATAAATAAGCGTGTTACCATCTCGGATTAACCGAGGTAGTAGAAAATCAAAGGTAATGAAACACAGTATGTAATTAAAATTTAAATAAGTGTTTACAACGAATACTCAATACATGACTGCTGAAAGAAAATTACAATGGATATTTCTAATATGTGATCTAATCTAGATCGGTCCATCCATGTCCTCACGCCATTCCAATCTCCCACCTAAATTCAGTTACCTGTCAAATCTGCTACCCATTACGGATCATCACAGGTGTCAACGAATACACGGTCAACCTCACGGTTGAGTAGGATAAATAATCAACAGTAATAAATATGCAAAATAAATGAATAATGCAGTTGCCATGGCCTTTTACTAAGCTCATCAACCCGAAACTCCCACCCGCCAATCCCTGGTCGGGTATACCTCGATCAACATCAAGAAACCAGCATAATAGCTGAGGTTATCAGGACAGGTCTGCAGAACCAGCCCGGGCCTTTCAATCACAATCGCAGATATCCAACCGATATCCAACTGATATCCATCCTAACATGCATATGCCATGCTCATGAATGCATAATTAAATCACACTTATTCATAACTCAAACCGGTAACAAGTGCATAAACCATGCTTACGAATATAATAACAATTCACAATTCAACACATGCCATATTCCATATAAT
>VHZZ01023944.1:22401-37111 GCA_009801015.1 Silene noctiflora | reverse complement strand
TTTTATTCTCGGGTGTTACAGTTTTGATGGTATGGTAGAAGTAGTGGATAGTGATAGTTGTACTCGTGGAAGGGGTGAATGATGATGATCAGTAGGCATAAAGGCGGCGAGGTCTAAGGATATACTTATAGTGGTTTGACGAGTCATGTCGTTAGCCACCGTGGTTTGGCTTACTGTTGGGTTGGGGAACACGAGGAGTTGAACTTTGGGGACGAAGTTCTTTTTAAGGAGGGAAGACTGTAATACCCGTTTTTTTAGGGACCCGTTGACTGACCTTAGACACATGTTTGACTTTGGGACCTTTGTTAGAACGGACCTTGAGACTTAGCAGATTTGGGTTGGGGGAACTCGATCTAGCATGGGCTACTCGATCGAGTAGTTTAGAAACTCGATCGAGTAGAGGCCACTTGATCAAGTATGCCCTGCACTCGATCGAGTAAGTTTGGTTTAGCGTTATATATAATATAAATCGTGAAGTCGTAAACCCAAATTAGTTTTTCTTTTCATTTCTCCTAAACTCAGATCGACGACAATCTTCACCTCTCACCACCCTTTTTCTAATCCTTCACCTTTGGAGTCTACCATGGAGATGGAGGCTCGAGTCGGGTTGCGGTCTTGTAAGTTTAGTTCAGCTCTTGAAAGTTTAGTTCAGATCTTATAAGTTCGGTTCAACTCTTATAAGTTCAGTTTAGTTTGACTCTTATAAGTTCAGTTCAGGATTGAAACTGTTTGAACTGTACTGAACTGAACTGAACTGAACTGAACTGAACTGAACTAAAGGGATCTGAACTAAACTGAAGTAAAGAGTTAATTTGGCTATGTTCTTTTGAACTTAATTTCAGTTCAGGTCTATTCAATTCAGTTCAGTTTCGTTCAGCTTCATTCAGTTCAGTTCAGTTCAGCTTTTATCTTCACAAATTAACTCTTTATTTCAGTTCAGTTCAGTTCTGATCCATTGAGTTATGTCCAGATCCATTAAATTCAGTTCAGTTCAGTTCAGTTCAGACGGTTTCAGTTCAAAAGAATAGGCCCTTTGTGAAGAGAAAAGTCGAACTGAACTAAATAAAGCTGAGCTGAACTGGATAGAGCTGAACTGAACTAAAATGAGCTGAAATTAAGTCCAAAAGAATAGGGTCTAAGTTTAATTCAGCTCTTAAAAGTCTAAAAGAATATGGCCTAAAAGGAGACGAAAAACCAAAGAAATAAAACAAAACAAACCTGCCACTCTTAAAACAGGTGCAAAACATGGCACGTTTATTGGAAGAAGCGTAACTGGTTTTGCGACTCTTTGAACGTGCGCATCACATGGCGCACGTTTTTCTTTGATGCCAAATCTGTATTAGATCATTAGCCTCTGTTCTCCTGGACTTAATTTCAGCTCATTTCAGTTCAGTTTAGTTCAGTTTTATTCAGTTCAGTTCAGCGATTCTCTTCACAAATTAACTCTTTACTTCAGTTCAGATCCATTCAGTTCAATTCAGCTCCATTAAATTCAGTTCAGTTCAGACGGTTTCAATCCAAAAGAACATACATAGCCTAATTTGCATATCAATTCACTGAAAAAGTATACCTATCAAGGAGTGAGGGGTCAACAACTCAACATGTTAGACCTCAATAAGTCCGATGACCAAGCCATACCAACGAACTAACCAGATCTCATAAAAACCCGTCTCCTAGCCGTCGTCCACGGCGCCACCACCCAACAACCAATACCTAACCTTAAATAAATAAAGAGTTTAGTACTTTTATTACCGTAAATTTGGAACCATAATTTTACAAATCTAAAATCTCACACTATTCCTCCTTGTTAATTTCGATAATTTTACGATAACGCTCCCTTTCCTTCCCGTTCTTCTACTAGATACTCCATTTCGCCATCTACCATTCTAACTGCTCTGCAACTCAATTGTCTTTTCTGAAGAGATATCTATTGGAGTAAGAAACTGTTCAACTTTTTATCCAAAATTTCATCCTTTTCAAGTTAGTTAATGTCTGCGTAGAGAAAGAAAGAAAGAAAGAAGAAAAGGAGATGTACATGGGATTTTAATGCGGTGTATACAATATTTTTTAAGCAGGTGGGTCTATCTTTTTCATGTTTTATTCACCAGGATTTAAACTTTGCATGATTTACTTTTCTGGGTTTCATTGGATTTAATCTTATTCATTTTCTTTGATTTGTTGCTTTTGAGATTTGTTATTTTCTTATGTATAACGCGCAAAAGATTGAATTTATTTGATGATTTTTTGTTTTTATTTTGCGGAATTTGGTAATATGTGAGTGAATGCATGCTTTTACCAAATTACAGGCTTTTTAAGGTTTGAAGTTTATGAGGTTTGCTGAGAAGTGCCTTCACTGCGTGTTAGTTGGGACCGTCTTCTAACAAAGGATTGATATGCTGTCTCAATTGCCCAAGGTTATAATCAATGTCAGTTCTTTTAATTTCTCTTTGTTATTCGTCAACCATAGAATTTCATTTGAGGTTGCTGGCTAATTCATAGTACGTTCCAATTCACGGGGAAAGTGATGGTTGCCAAGGAAGAAAAGCGGGGGACGGGCCACGGGGGTTGGGTTTCCTCCCAAACAATTTTGGGTAATGCATTACTCTAGGGGAGGTAATTATTGGCTATTGCCACCAAAACCTCTCTATTCCCTTTAGTTTGATATCTATACCTTGGTACCCGCTCCAATCAATTGCCCTTAGACTAGTTAGAATGCAGGACTGTAATGGCATTTATACATGACGGTTGGTATGGTGTTAACTAAGGAAAACCATCATTTAAGTTATGTTTCGCTTTGTAGGTATTGAAGTATATTTCGTCAATCCCTTCTTGTACCGATGTATAGAAACAAATGGTAGCATATAAGCTATCTTTCCCTGATGAAAGTTCTTTGTCGGTATAAAGAACAACAAAGATTTTAGTGTTCCAAAAAATATTTGTGGTTGGCTTGCAAAATATTGGATAGCACAATGTTATAGCTTCTTCATTTATTTTTTTGAGTTTGTTGTAAATTGTAATGCAGTAGTATACAGTCTTTGTCTCCTCTTTTATGTAAGAACAATTGGCCTTTTCCATTTCCCTCAGTCCTATGGCTTAAATTTGTCAATTCTTTTCTTTCGAATCAGCCTGGTGAAGAGAACGAGATTGGGAATGTTTTTGATAAATTGGTGAAGCAATTAGCCAGTCCAGTGGAGTTTGAGCTTCCAGATTGGTTTAATAAATGGCAGCCTGCTCCGTATACTTTTATAAAGCGCAGTATCCGTTGAAATATTTTAGTCAGTTTACATATGCTGGTATGCATGTTCATTGTTGTTTCTACATTATTGAGAAATTTCAGAAAAGAGATGTGACACGTTTTCTCTAGTTTTAATGCTTTTTCCTGTCTTTTGATTTGTCCTACCTCTTCATTTACATGAACAATTGCTGCCTTTTTTTTCTTTTTATTCTTCTTAACCAACCAAGATATATATCTTACTAAGAAGCTGAAGAAGCGCCATGAGGATGATGGCATATTTTGCTCGTGCAGTCAGTCCCCAGGATCCGATAATTTGTGTGGCAGAGATTGCCACTGTGGGTAAGTATTTACTTTGAAAAGTAACTTGTTTATTTGTATTTGGCGGACCTTATAGATACAAACAATCTCTTTCAAATCCTCTTTGTTTTTGTCGGCTAAACGAGGGCCTTTATTTCGGCATAAACCTGTTGAACAATTCTTAGCCATCTTTAATATTCAGTATAATCTCCTCAAAATTTTGTAAATGTTATGCTACGTATAGCATCTATCCACCTGTACGAATGTGAAAAAGCCATCTCTAATTTTAGTATATGCTTATCAAAATTTTGTAAATGTTGTGCTACTGATAGCATCTATCCACCGGATGATATTAATAATGAAGTGATTTACTAAATTCTCCAGAAATTAAATAATTGTGCCTATGAAATTTGCATGAGATCTGTTAAACAAGGACTGATCTTTTATTGAATGCGTATCTTTGCCTTTGTATCCATGTAGTTTCTGAATCTTGCCGTGTTTCTAATTAAGAGAACCATAGGACAGCTGATATGAGCATGCATCATTAAGAGTATTTTTTTTTTTTTACTAGAATGCTGTTCTCGAGCTGCTCAGCGGGGTGTAAATGTGGCAGTTCTTGCATTAATAAACCATTTCAGAATCGCCCTGTGAAAAAGATGAAACTAGTGAAGGTATGTCATTACCTAGCATTTTGCAATGAAAGCAGTGCGTACCTATATGACTCAATTTGTCTAATACCGCTTTTCCACTGAATATGTTATTTATAATTTTTCCAATCCCCCTACCCCACTCTTTGCAGGACCCCATGAAGCATTGGGGTAATGTTGTTACGTTATATCTAATTTTATGTCCCTGAGAGATATCGTGGCTCTACAAGCCTTTTAGGGTATATTATGGTCTGGAAGAGCCAACTTTGGGTTAGTAAACTATTGTTTCAAATGATCAATCATGTTTGGATGTCTGTGCTTGCTGATGGCTTGTGGCTTACTGATTATCTATCTGTTTTTTTTCAATCACGTGACAAGCTCTCATTCAATTCTCATCCAATTTAGGCTTATGACAAAATTAGCACATTAGAAAAGAGTTCATTATTTTTGTTTTGTAGCTTATGCCTTAAACACTGAATCGTTCTTAGGGATTTTGACAACTAATAGAATGTTGAGAACAAGTAAAGGATATTTTAGTCTGTTTGTTATTTTTCCGTGGTAATATTGACGAGGTATGGTTTCCGACACTATACACATGTTTGCTTGATTGTAGAGTTAACACCTAACATCAAGGATTTATAATCAAGTTAATCATAATCCTGTGTCCTTATTCTAAATACATAACTATCTCATTTTATTTTGAATTAAAAGTTCCCTCACCGATTGCCGGAGCCGTTCACATTTTGTGTCCGAGACCACACGAGGGTTACCGGATTCGCTCGGGTATCGTACAAATCACGACTTGTTAAGAGTGAATTCTATCATGTCACTTACTGAAAATGCATCTAACACATTCTATGACGAGCGAATCACGAATTGGTAAGGTGGATTCATAGTGAATACGGTAACCATGGTACCCACATCATATCGGATAGCTATAGGTTTACAACTCTTCCTTGTGCTACCTGCACTCTCCTTGTTACTCTAAAGTTGGTTAGTTAATTTTATTGAATGATCTCCAACGTTATTGTGAGATAACTAATACTATGGATTTTCATATTCCTTTATGTGTTTCAACTTTCAGCCATCTCTGTTTGAAACGTCTTCTGAAGGTCAATTTGATTATTTCGTTTATATGTGAGATTATATGTTACTTGATTTCAGTTAAAAACGGAGGCTTTTGAGTTGCAGGTGGATGAGGCTTATAATTTTTTTTATTCCTTATTTTCTCTTCATCTTTTATGTATATATGAAAAACAAATTTGGGTTATCTTTTGATTCAGCCTGTGTTTTTAAAATTATGTGTGCACAGTGGCATGCGGTTCTGCAGGCTTGGCAATGTTGCTTAATGAATGTAATTATATAACTGCATCATCTTCCTTTTACAGAGTTCGATTATTTCTCTCATAATATAAATTGCCAACATGAAGTTATGTGTTGCTTGTTAGACTGAGAAATGTGGCTCTGGCATCGTGGCTGATGAAGATATAACGCACGGAGAATTTGTCATAGAATATGTAGGAGAAGGTGCTTACTTAAGTTTTAAATAGCGCCACTATTCAATTTGTACTTTAATTTTCCTTGTCGATGTTAAATGTTGTTTGTCATGGATGTAGTTATTGATGATAAAGAATGTGAGGAAAGGTTATGGAAGATGAAGCATCGTGGAGAAACAAATTTCTATCTCTGTGAGGTTAATAGAGATATGGTCATTGATGCCACTTACAAGGGGAATAAATCACGATACATCAACCACTGTTGCTGCCCCAACACAGAGATGCAAAAATGGTTGCTTTCTGTAATCCTTGAAGCTATTCTAGTTACAGTGATGAATGATGATCATCTATAAAAATTTAAATAACTATTTATTGTAGGAGTATTGATGGTGAAACGAGAATCGGCATATTTGCTACACGTGATATAAAGAAGGGCGAGCACCTGACTTATGATTATCAGTGAGTACCAAATAACCTTATCTCGGTGATATGATGTTAACATATAAGTGCTTGAATCTGCAGCATTACTTTATAAATTGTAAGTATTTAAAGGATGTTATCTCGTTATCGTCAACCAAGCTAACGAAGTTGGCAGGTTTGTTCAGTTTGGTGCAGATCAGGATTGCCATTGTGGTGCTGTTAGCTGTAGACAGAAACTAGGTGTCAAACCTAACAAGACGTCATCTGATGCTGCCTTGAAACTAGTTGCACGACAGGTAGCAGCAATTTCTCCACATTATTAATGCAAAGTTGCTTGATGATTGATAGTGGAACCCACATAGTTAAGAACAGTATTTTTGTCTGTTACCGTTAAAATTTAACCAAAAGCCAAATGTAATGAGTTGGTTTGATACTTTGATCACTCAAAAATAAGAATCTGTTGAATCCAAATGAATATCCATCTGGGTTTCACATATGATTTTTTCACATTCTTATCTAAAACAGTAGTAGCATTCGATAATCCACTGGAAAATGCTTCTTTCATAGGAATCTATTTTCTCTGTCAAAAGAAATGTCATTTCACTGCTGTTAGGCTAAACAATAATTTGTTAAGAGTACATTTCTAGTAACATCATTTACTCTTTCCTCTGTTTTGCTTTTGCTATAAGTTCTGTATGATAGATATGTGGACTAATATTACCTTTATATTGCTGTTAGGTTTGTCAGAATGGAGGTGTGCGTGTAGGTAAGGATATGTGATATGCTAAACTTACCACTGTTCAATTGCTTGGTTTGGGTGCCTCTGTAATGGTCTTCAAAAATCTTACTTTTGTTTAAATATATTTATTTGTTTCTCAGGAGTGACCAATAATTCAAGGAGTAACTCTAACAATTGCATTGGTGAAGTTGTCATGATTTTGCGCCATGAGAATACAAGGTACAGGTGGCTCTATCTTATGTTGATTATATGGTCTGCTGATGGGAAATAGTGGGAGAATATATTGTTATAGGATATTTTGCATTATTTTGACTCCCAAGATTTGTTTGTACTTTCTTTTACTGTTAAAATTATTTTGTTATTTTTAGTTTGTGATTTAGCAAGTTTACTGGGTAATAGTCTTGGTTGATGATTTTCAGTAGACTCTTGAGTTATCAGCTCATCAGATATTTTAATTGGCATATTAGGCTTTAGATAATTAGATATCACACTTACCGAATATGTGTCATTTCACTTGTCCATAGTGATTTGAATAATAGCGATTGGCTTACGGGTATGGCTTTCTTGAGGGTAAATTGGTTTGTCCTGGTTTCATGGCACGCCATTTTAATATTCTGGAACCCTGCATGTTTAGAGATGAAAAAATTTTGTAGCGCTGAGCGGCTACGATCGATCTTTTTGATTAAAACTGTATTACCTAAAAATAAGAATAAGAGGTGGGGATTTCTTCTCGTTTTATGGACTGCAAGTACCGATCCTGTCTTTTGTTGTTTGTTTCTTTTAACTTCTCTTCTCTGAGCTGTCGCAGGTTATTTGGTATCATAAAGCGGTTTGATAACTTGTCAAAGAAACATTTGGTAAGCATTGCATTTCTACCTGACTTTAGTTGCCACAGTCTATAGTCTATAGTCTATACTGATAACTGATCTTGTTTATAGCATTGCTGACAAACTTCAATTGTGCAGATCATGTTTGAAGATGGAGCTGTTGAATTCATTGACATGTCCAAAGAGGAGTGGGATGTCTGTAACTTGTTCTTGTAGTTCAAGCGAAAGGGTGAGTTCCAGTTTGTTTCTATTTTATGAATTAGAGGGAGTAGCTTTCTTAGATATTTGATGATTGGAATGTGGTTTGTGTGTGTGCTGCTTAAAGTTTGTTCAGTACTAGTGTTAGTGGGCGTGTATTCTTGAGAACGCAGGATTGAAGCGAGGAGATTAGTCATGTCATCTGAACCAAACTTTGCTGATTGAAAAAAGCCTTTCATACCTTTAAATAAATAAAAAAATATTGTGCTTAACATTTATTTTTGCAGCCAGTGTCTTGTTTTAATGATTTTGGTGTCTTGAGCTTTAGTTATGGTCGCCCCTATTCCAACTCCTGTTACAATGTACTGTTGAAGGTCTCAGATTCTTTAGATACTCAGTAGTCAATTTGTCATAGAAGTTCAGTAATGGGCCAATCCGATTCCAATGTTATGATTTCATATTGTTTTGTAGTTGTCAATTTGTCATATATATGCTTGTATTCTTAAAAATACTTATTTGCATGTGTAATTTTACTTACCAGGTGGAATCATAACTAAGAAGATGTCCGTCCACGGGTTATTCCTCATCATCGTCCACAGCCCGGGCTTGAGAAGGGTGTATCACAATCAATAACATCATTTTTTGAGCACTACTCATGTAAAATGGATATCATCATTCTTTTATTTTGTGTTAACAGTATAAATGTTATATCCGAGCCCCCTTACTCGCAGTAGGTTTAAGCCTTTGAGATAGTGGGGGGTAATGTTGTATTAGTAATTTTAGTATAGATTTAACATGTGTACCATAGCTTCAGAAATTTTATATAGATGTAACTGCCAAAGTTGAGCAAATACTGATTTCGTCAATGATGTGCACTTTCTACCGATATCAACTTTGGAATACGGGAGAGTCTTGTCTTACACTTTGTTTTTCCGAGATGACTCCTAATCTGTTTTGAGACAAAGGTTTTGTGACAATTTGTGCTTAACCCTGTGATGCCCTGTCTTGTGGTTGAGGCTGAGAACTTGGGGACGATAGATCTTAGGTTTACGTCCTCTTAAATGATCTTCAATTTTTATTGTTTCCGTCATCACAAATTGTTACATACAAATGATTAGAATGGTGTCAGGAATAAAACTAATTTAAACCTAAAATTAATTGTTCTTTTTTTGAAATATATGAAATAAAAGTAGTAAGAATGTAATAATTCATGTTCTCTTAGTTAAAGGAAAATATTTGTGAAAGAATTTGCGAGGAATGGAGGCCCCATATTAAAAAATACACTCTTTAAGAAAATTAAGAAATCACCCTTTTACCAAAAGAATAAAAGATTCTAAAGTTTTCCCGCCTAAATGAATTACTCTCTCTATATTGGGGTTTGCGCTTCATTATATCATATCTATAATTGGGTCATACTAATTAATTTCATACAATAAATAATTCTAGGACATTTAATAATGTGATAATATTTTTTCAACTTGTATAGACATATTAATAGAATATTTTTATTTTAATACAAAAATGAAATTACACTAATTATACGTATGATGTGATATAAATATTTTACATTTTTTTTTTAAATAAACATGTTGGTCGCTAACACTTTTTATCAAACACGTTCTAATTAATTCTATAATTCCGTCTTTTGATACAAACGTATTACAAGTTAAGAGTATTGATATATTGTTTACTTAAAAAAAAATTACGTACAATATATTTTTTTTCTTACACTTTAGCTTTCTACCTCCACTCCATACTATGTAAACATTTAAATTTTGGTTAATTTTTCAATTTAACATATATAYAAGTATATTTATTACAATACATATCTTATCTAATTGTATTATTAAGGTCAATATCCATTGCTCATTACTTAACATTTATATTATGCCTTTAGTAGATATAATGATATAATAATAACAATATTTTTTGAAACCAAAGTTAACAAAATAGTTCGAGTAACAGCAACAATCTTATAAAGAGGAAAAGTGTCGAACCTTCTCTTTTGTACATCTTAATTATACAAAACATTACAAATAATAAATTTTATAATTAAATTTCAAAGAAGTTAAATATCAATAGTATAATTGTTAAATTTTTTAACATTCCTATTTAAAAAATTGCGCATTCTCGCGGGATCTACACTAATAATATATCAAGTGTTATATGAGGTCCCTAAATATATTTATAGCATTAAAAAAATATGTAAGGACATTTACTTTGTTTTAGATTTACTTATAACTAGTTTTATACCCGTGCAGAAAATGCACGGGCTGCTTCTTGAGTATAAGAAATATGTTAATTAATATTTTATGTAATTAGACGTCATATTTTAAATTATGTCTTTTAATTTTTATATCTTTTAATTTCGTTAATCTAATTTTTTTATTTATTTTTCTAACAATTATTCTTTTTAAACCTAATACTATACTACCTAATTTAATTCGTGTAACATTAGAATAAAAAAAATGTTTTTAAATTGTAGGCCAAAATTAAACGTTTTTTTTTAAAAAAAAAAAAAAACGAGCTTATACATCAGAATCAAAAGATGAAATGAGCCCAAAATAATTAAAAAGTCCAAATAAAATAAATCTATATAAAACCTCCAACCACAACTTACCCTAACATTTTATCATTCATCCAATCATCCCCTCCCTGCCTTCTTTCTCCCTCTCACTCATTAGCCCTTTTCTATTTTTTTTACTAAAATATAATAACCCTCAAGAAGATTAATTTATCCTCTCGTTTTTTTTCTAGATTTCTCTACCTTCATCTTTTATTATCTTTCATATTTTAGCACACATATGCGGTTAGCATAAAAAGCGCTTTAATCTTTGATAGAGATTCATGTGTAAGTATGCTACAAACTACAGATTAATATATTTATGTAAATTTTAATAAATTTAAAACTGTCTATCTACTTTAAATGTTTCAATTTTTACAGCTTTCATATTATTACAATTATTTTGCGAGATTTTTCAATACTACTATATAATTATTATAATTTTCTTCATTTTTGTAAAGGTATAAAATGTAACTAGTGTAAATCCCGCACACTCTAGTACTTGCTTCATGTTTATTTGTCTAAGTAAGATCACACCCAGAGCCATTAATATCCTCAATCTCACAATTGTATAGACAATTATTGAAATTCATGATGTCAGCTAGATCAGGGGGAGTGTTGCTTACCCTTTCAGTGACATCTCTCATAACATTAAAATCACCTAGAATGATCCAGCTACCTACAGTCTTCTTGATTTGAGTAAGCTGCAACCAAAGATCATCCCTAACTCTTGCATCATTGCTAGCATATATCATAGTTATATAAAACTTCTGACAAGTTGCATTGTGATAAACTTCACAATGAATGAATTGAGCATGAACTACTAGAGGAGTAACCACTACATTTGTAGGCCTCCTGAGCAACCATATTCTACCATTTCGATGGTAAGCAAAGTTACAAACAACCCCATAAGAGCTAAAAAAGGATTTTATAATTTTTCAAGCTTTGGCCTTTTTTATTCTGGTTTCCAAAACACCCATGTTATCTACACTATGCAACCACAAGAAATCCTTTACTTCCTGCAGCTTGAGAGGATCATTGCCCCCTCTGATATTCCAGGAGGAAATCTTCATTTACTACCCATGTCATGAGGTTCACCTTCTCCTAGATTTTGTTGAACTTACTGAAGGTTACCAGTCCCCTAATTACCCACATGAGAATGCATATCTTCAATAGGTTTAATACATGTTTGAAGCCTAACAGCAGCAGAAAGTAAGTTGTCATCTGCCACAGAGACAAGAGAAGGATATGGTTCAGATGCCACAACTATCTCTACTAGATTAATTACACCCCCTTCCTGAACTGAGATATCTCCTAGGATTTGAACAGTCTGGTCTAGAGAGGAATCCAGGACAACATGGGTATCCCCAAAATAATCAGTAGTTATCAGATCAAGAATTGCACCTTCCCCAGTGCTGAGCAAAGGGGTAAAAAGGATTAACAGAAGAGAAATCTGAAATATGACCAGACTGTGATGAAGGACCTCAATTCAAGGCTATTTGAGTTGACTTCATCAAGTCCATCTTGTAGCATCCCAAGTGCTTTTCAGCGACCAAAGGAGAATAAACTAATCCAGGAGCAAGGTGATTTGAGCCTAGCTGAGAGCATTCTGAGCTAATCACGGTAGCAGAGGGATTGGGGTTCAACTCCTTAGATGCTGAGGTACCACCTAGCAAACAAGGAGTAGCTTTCTTGACATAAGTTTCCTTAGTCACATCACTAGAGACTTTCTTTGGCTTGTTCTACTTACATGTTTGCAGAAGATGCCCCATTTTTCCATAACCAGAACAAAAATGGGAGATCCATTCATACCCAACTCTCTAAACTGAAGGACCAAAAGGAGTATTTAGAGAGATTTCCAATGAAAGGGACCTAGAAATATCCACTTCTATCATTACCCTAGTAAAAGAGAACTTAACTTTGTTTGTAGTAGGCATATCAACAAACAAGGGTTTACCTATATTACTAGACATCTTGCTAAGGACCTTTCTGAACAAAAGATAAGGGTCAAGGTCAGGAAAGAGTACTCAAATAGGCACAATGGAAACCGTTTCCATCTCAAATGAGAATAGGGATGCCACTGTTTAAGAATTAAGGAATATGACCCCATTTTCCAAGGCTCATCTTTAAGGACATTAGTCATCTCCTCTTCAGTTGAGAATCTAAAACTGAACCATCCCTTCTTAAAATACTGAAATACAGGGGAAGCTATATAGCTCCAATTCTTAGAGACAAATTCACTAACTTGCTTCAAACTGGGTTTAGAGCCCAACAAATGACCCATAAGTGTGAATTGGCATATCTTTAATTCCTCAGCAATGTCCTCTGACTCTACATCAATTTCCTCATCATTCTTACTATGTGAATCAAAGAAAAGATTCATTCCAATAGGATTTTTAGGTTTTACCACATTAGTCCACTTAGTTTTAGCCCCTATAGCACCCAGATGTTGAGACCTAGAAATTACAGGAAGATCAGAACCATTTGCACTCACAGCATCAGTAATAACAGATGTAATTGTAGAATCATCAACAGGGATAACCAAATTACTAGGGGGAACTAGAACAGAAGTTGCAGTATTAGCATCATTATCACCAATATTAACAGCAATTACAGTATGATGCATTAGAATATCTGAATTATTCACAAGAAGAATTGTATCATCCATAGGTGTAGCTGTAATATCAACAACATTATTCGAATTGATCAAAATTAGGCAAAAAATTGCGGAATTCTCCTCATTATGAACACTTTTAGCATAATTAGTCCTCTTAGTTACATATTGCACAACATTTATTAACAAATCATTCAAAATGATAGGTTGGCGACTCGGAGATTGCTGGGTTTCATCAATTGGTTCAAGAGCCGAAGAATTAGGGTTAAGAGTACTACCAGAAGAACCGGGGAGAAAGGAAGAATCCAAAGGAGGTCTTCCTTTGTGGGGACGACCACGTCCTCTTGCCATGAAAGCTAGAAAAGAGCTTCAACAATGGAGTTTACACGCTTTTTTAGAGAGATAAATTTCAACAATGAATTTTTCTAATCCCATATGGACTTATTGTTTAAATTAATTAAAATATATCGATTGTTTACTAAATATATATATGTTGTTTTACTAAAATATATTTGTGGTTTGGGGTTGAATTTCTAGGTATGATATGAATTTCTGGGTATGATGATGAATTTCTGGGTTTGAAACTCAGATCTTCATCCTCAAACCCAGAAACTTGAACCCAAAAGATCTTCATCCTCAAACGTAGAAACTTGAACCCAGAAGATCTTCATCCTCAAACCCAGAAACTTCAACCTACTTTTTCTAAAGTAACACGAGAACCCGACCCGATGACCAGATTCCTAAACCTAACATAGAACCGGATATTAACTCGTACTGAAACCCAATACCTGACACAAATCCTAAGGCAAACACTAATTCAATTCGAATCCAAACAAACCCGGACCACGAACTCGAATCCGGACCAGGCCCCAACCAAACCCAAAACCAGACCCCAAGCCTAAACCCTGACCCAAACCCAAACCCTGAACCGAATCCATTTTATTTATTTAGAAAATTTTATTTTGCTTTCTTTTGTATATTTTAATAGACTTATGATAAAGGTTGTGTTTGTTTGTAGGTTGTGTTGAAGAATCATATTTCACTTTGGATTCTTGGATGCTTCCTACTGATTAGAGAATGATTGTGGATTCAACATAGCTAACGCTAAGTATCTGGATTAGCTAAGCTCATAGTGCTTTTACCTTTCATATTCTATTGATATTATATATAAAGATAAAAGTAAAGATAAGGGCAAATTTTGCACTCTTAAATGATGCCTATTGATACTTATAGAATAGAATGTTGTAATTGTGATACCGAATTAATGTATTGATGCAACATCTGTTCTTATTTCATTTCAGGTTGCAGTAAGGATTTACAAATTATGCGTATACAATGGTGAAGACGCAAAAGTAAAGTAAATTCCAACATTTTTTATTTTATAGCTGGCAAATTTTAATAACTTGACAAATTATATTAGGAAAAAATGTAAGTGAGCTTAGAGCTATGCTAAGTGTCTACAAAATTTCTTACTTATTTTCAATTCAAAATGTTTCGCTTTTCAAAAGTGCGTTCAGCGTGGCTCTATCATTTCAAAAAAAAATTAGTTCGTTCGCTTGAGTAAAGTTGATTTAACCGAAACCCTTTACTCAATCTGATTCGTCCTGAAACTAATGACTCTTACCTAATCCTAATCTAAGGATCTGACCTAACTCTTATGTAGTGGGTCTGACC
>VHZZ01023921.1:2131-19502 GCA_009801015.1 Silene noctiflora | reverse complement strand
TAGAATGTATTAACACATTAAACCAAAGATTGTGATCAATAATCTAAGATTAACAAATACAATGCAAACTTGTGTAGAAACAAATATGCAACATTATAGCATTCTAATCTCACGTGATAAAATAACAAATAATGCATAACTCCCCTAATCCCTAGACGATGGAAAACTACTCACTCATGATGGAAGTAGAAATAACTAAAAGTGAAATGATAAACATAATGATAAAAGTATAATAACTATAAGAGAAATACTAAGATGAAATGTAAATAACTAATAACTAAATAACAACTAAACAACAATTATAAATGTGACAACAAATGAAACTAACTAGGAAATAACAATTTAAATACTACAATGTAAGGATTACCGATATAAGATTGCAAATGGAGAATGAAGAACAATGTAAAACCGAAGAACTTATATTGGAATTGTAATGTAACTAAAAGATTGTATTGTGATTAAAATGTGTAAATGTAAACTAATTTCTAAAACTAAAAGAAAACTAAGAGAATAGAGGAAAATAATATGGAAAAGTGTATGAGGATTGATAAAAGAATGATGGAAAAAGATGCCTAGAAGTCGAGATTAAGCTCCCCTTATATATTAGTCTAAAGGTGAAACGTAAATAGCATGAGAGGAGTCTCCCCAATCGGGGACAGACCACCCCGATAGGGGTCGCATGAATTTCGGCTTAAGTCTTTAATACTTGATTAAATACCCGGGGAATCCAATGCTATGTTTTAAAGTGCCCTTAAATCACCCGACTAATTGCAAAATGTGGAATCTTTGAGGAATCCTAAGCATGCAACTTCTCATGAGTAATTGGACTTCATTCTTGGGCTTCTTTCACATTTGTTTACATTTGCCATTTGTTGAATATTAACTTTGCATTTTGGGCCATTACTTCCACCATTTGATCATCAATACAAGATAATTTGCATGCATGATCCAAACATGGTCCATCTCAGTTTCCACTTAGCCTCATGAACTCGATACTTGCACATTTGACGGGAAGATATCTACCGAAAGCTACATTTCTTACAAAATATACTAAACCCAAGCAATATATCTAGAACACGAGATTAGCTCAATAAAACACTAATAATAGTGAAAATAACGAGTAAAACCTATCTAAATTAAGGGGATAAATCGTATATAAAATAGACACATCAAACTCTCCAAAGCTAAACCCTTGCTTGTCCTCAAGCAAGCACAAGAAACTAGGATAACCCTATCAAATTCATAATCCCGAACAAGCTAACAACCATAATGATTCAAAACCCGAGAGAACATGGGCAAGGGATAATGCATATACATGGTTGAGATTCACACGATGGCGCAAAGTAAAAGACTTCAAATGAACCTTTAAGCTCTTGCATGATCTTATGACTTTCGGACTCTCACGGTTCACTCATGCTCAATTATATCTAAAATGATATTTTTGTGTGAGAAGAACTCACCTATCCTTGACTCATGAGAGTGTGCCCGTAATCTAATATGGTAGTCAATTCAAATCATAAGTCAAAACAAACAAAATGCAAGCATGTATAAGAAGCCAAAGACTAAGAAGAAGGCAATATGTAATGGTTAAATAAGGGAACAAATGAATTATGGATTGTAGAGCTAAGTTAAGCTAGCAACAACAAAATGAAAGGATGCTCAATCCCAAATTAAACCCTATATTAGAGGCCAAAAACAACGTAAGACCTCTTCTAATGACAAATTATAAGAACATTCTCCAAGAATTTTGATGATAACATGAGAACTTCTTACTTCAAACCTCTTCTTTTTTTTCTTTTCAATTCATGCTTTTTTTTTTCATTTTCCTTTCGTCTTTTTTTTTTCATTTCATTTTTTTCTTTTGTTTTTCTTTCTTTTTATTTCTGTCATAATTAAAATCTGGAAAATAGCAATTCCGGCATACCAAGCTCACAATGACCTTATAAAACAATGATAACATCCCTAATGAGCACCCTAACACCAAAGACATAGCTACTAGATTAACAAGGTAGGCAAGTATATAATATAGCTAGGTAAATGTAAACATGTGTAAGAAGGGGCTAGAAATGGGCAACATAATCAATGTGAATGACTTCAAATGCATAGCATATTATGTATGAATGTAATGCTCAAAAAGATGAAATAAAAACCATACTTGTGCGTAATTGATATGACAAAAACCATAAGGAGACCTGCACTCACCTAAGTGACACCATATATGAATGAAATGGTCTAAGGAGGCTCCACCTTACCATATAGTGGCTTGCCAAAAGTCAAGATCAAGCCTATTCGGTTCAAAATCATCAATCACCTACTATGTCAAGACATCCCCATGAATGCAATTATCATTGTCCCACAATGTAAACGAATCATTAGTTATTAAGCAAAAATTGGGATACACAAGAGGTTAAATCATGGATCATGGCAAAAGTATAGGCAAAACAAAGCAAATGAAACATAAACTCAAAATTTTTCAGAAATTTTTCTAAAAATGGAAACTAAACTAACATGCAAATACAATCCCCCCCCCCCCCCCCCCCCCCCCAAGCTAAACATAACATTGTCTTCAATGTGCCACAATTAAAACATCCAACAAACCATGAAAATGGCTAAGAGCACATAAGGCAAGAGATTATATCTAATGGGAAGCAGGAATAATTAAACTAAAATGCAAGTAAAACAACTTACTAAACAAGCTAAGAGGGATTTTGAGCTTGATTTTGGGTAAGAAAATGAAGAAAATAGAGAAGGAGAAGGGGAAGTATGTCGTCCTTTCATTTTATGAAGCATAAGGAGTATATCACGATTTCCCTTAAAACAAACAACGTTCGTAAAAATAGAAAACCACGTCCCCGATCGGGGTTACTTGAGTCTCCGTATTTTTACTTCTCAGCTGCATACTAGGTTCCCGTCTCGAAAATTAAAAGTTACGACCCCGGACAGGGTTACAGCATGGGGTTGCGTGCTAATCCGTCACATGGTTCCTTCTTGTCTTCAAATACCTATAAATCACAATTCAAAATACCAACTAGTCTAGAAATTATCTCTAACGCTACAAAAACAGTAAATTATCCAAAAATTAAAAACAAACACACAGGTTGCCTCCCGAGAAGCGCAAATTTTTAGTCTTGCAAGACTTTGTTGTCCTTGAATGTCACGGGCACCTCATCTTTAAAAAGCATGTCAATGCCCGTAGGAGTCTATCATATACCTGCGCATGAGCAATACAAAAGCAAATGTAAGCAATTGATAAGATAAAAGCATGAATGATCAAAGGTAAGAAATGATTTATCTTATCAAGATGCGCATGAGATACTTCAAAGAGAACCACCGTACTGCTCCACTCATCAGCAAGAGATGGAGAAACAAGCTTAAGACCCTGAAACAAACCATTAGTGCATAAATTATCATCATAAATGGTCTCAAATTGGTGGTAGGAAGAATCAAGGAGGTAGGACTTATCAAAAATGGGGGGTTCATCCCACTTAACCTCTAATTTAGAATCACTAAGTCCTCCAACAACCTCAAAGGGATTAACAAAATTCTCCACAAAAGGATTTTCAAAGGTGTCTAAAGGCGGAGGCAAAACCTCATTAGAATCACAGGAAGACTCAACAACTTCGTCCATAGCAAGTGTCTCATCTACTAAAAGGTCAGTGTTATTAACATGAGTTTCTAAATGTTCAATTGGACTAACATTAAGGGGAATTTTAAAAGAAAAAGTCAGACCATCATCAATGTCATCCAATTTCAAAATCATTAGGGGTAATAAACTCACATTGGGAGGGTGAAATGGTTAAAGAGGAGAAAATAGGCTCACTTTCTCTCGCTTTGTTTTGAGAGAGTTGCTCAAAACGAGTCTGAATCACTTTGAGCTCCTCTTTCATGCGCCATAAATTGAATTGGTGTGCTAACTCACGACATTCGAAAGCCAGGAAGTTCAAGAAATTCCAAGTTCCGCCCCAATCATGTAGAAGACACTCTCATTACTCAAATTTAGAGCCAATTCACGGGTCTCAAAATCCATGCCATCAAGCACGAGATGATCCAAGTAACCCTCATCGAGGATATATCCAAGGGAGATAAGACTATTACGAAAATAGTAGACCTAGTCAAGATAGTCATGAAAAGGCTCATTCTAGTGTTGTGGGACGAATCCATTCATCATTATGAAAGGCCAATGTTAAGCTTCATTACCTACAACAATAGGTACTAAAACTACAAGGAGACTATGAGAACGATCTCAAGGAACAAGTGTTCCTCAAGACAAAGAAAAATAAGATAAAAAGCAACAATTCAATAATGCAACAAAGAACCGTTTTCCCGGCAACGGCGCCAAAATTTGACAAGGCGGTCGCACACCTATCAAAGATAATTACCCTAGACTTGGTTAAAAAATTAAGGTAGTATGGTAGGGGTAGAACCACAATGAAACGAGAGTTACTTTACGAATTGTTATGGTTAGGTCTCTATCAAGATTGGGCTATTTTTTCGTTTTGAGTTTGGTAAAACGCAATGTATATTAAAATGATTAATAAACAATTATAATGAAAGGAGTATAGGGGTGTCGGGTCACACATGCAAAGTAATATGATTTATGCTAAACTCGAAATGCATAATGAAGATAAATGTTTAGGTCTATTGACAACCACCTCTCGATATTATTGTCGATCTTAGAATGGGTTCTAACGAGCTCTCGCTATGGCTAGATAGGTCTATTACAACATGATTAGTCTAATACAAATATGTGCCTTTTGACTTATAGAATGTATTAACACATTAAACCAAAGATTGTGATCAATAATCTAAGATTAACAAATACAATACAAACTTGTGTAGAAGCAAATATGCAACATTATAGCATTCTAATCTAACATGATTAAATAACAACTATTCCATGGCTCCCCTAATCCCTAGACAAAGGAAAACTACTCACTCATGATAGAAGTAAAAATAACTAAAAGTGAAATGATAAACATAATGATAAAGGTATAATAACGAAAAGAGAAATACTAAGATGAAATGTATATAACTAATAAGTAAATAATAACTAAACAACAATTGTAAATGTGATAACAAATGAAACTAACTAGGAAATAACAATGTAAATACTAGAATGTAAGGAATACTGAAATAAGATTGCAAATGGAGAATGAAGAACAATGTAAAACCAAAGAACTTATATTGGAATTGTAATAGTACCCCTCAATTTTTCGACTTTCTACATGGTACCCTTACACTTTTAAAAATATACATGGTACCCCTAATTGTTGTCTTTATCACTAAGTGTACCCCTAAACTTCATTTTCCGTCAATTAAACTCAGTTTTAGGCGTTAAGTGATTACTTGGACACGTAACCAAGCTTGTCATTTATCATCTCATGACATAAGGACTATATTAGGCTCAATATCCATCTTTGGACGTGATAATTTGGCAGGGGATCAATAAATTTCCCGTCAAAATTTCTTTAGCCCATATATATCAATAAATATTAGGATCGAAACAAATATTGAGCCTAATAGAGTCCTTATGTCATGGGATAATAAATGACAAGCTTGTTTACGCGTCTAAGTCATCACTTAATGCCTAATACTGAGATCAATTGATGGAAAATAAAGTTTAGGGGTACATTTAATGATCATGACAACAATTAGGGGTACCATGTATGTTTTAAAAAGTGTAGGGGTACCATGTAGAAAGTCRAAAAATTGATGGGTACCATGTAGAATATCCCAAGATTATATTGTGATTACAAAGTGTAAATGTAAACTAATTTCTAAAACTAAGAGAAAACTAAGAGAATAGAGGAAAATAATATGGAAAAGTGTATGAGGATGGATAAAAGAATTATGGAGAAAGATGCCTAGAAGTCGGGATTAAGCTCCCCGTATATAGTAGTCTAAAGGTGAAACGTAAATAGCATGAGAGGAGTCTCCTCGATCGGGGACAGGCCACCCCGATCGGGGTCGCATGAATTTCGGCTTGAGTCTTCAATACTTGAATAAATACTCGGGGAATCCAATGCTAAGCTTTAAAGTGCCCTTTAATCACCCGACTAATTGCAAAATGTGAAATCTTTGAGGAATCCTAAGCATGCAACTTCTCATGAGTAATTGGACTTCATTCTTGGGCTTCTTTCTCATTTCTAGACACATCGTAGCCATATGTTCTAAGCTAGAGCACACAAAGGCCGAGGCACTATAATAAAACCGCTCCTCCCTCTTCGGGTTCAGATAAGACATAAGCGACATCACCTTGTGAGAATTCAGCTTGCTAACGTCGCTTATCCCATAAAGCAAGCAAGTCATCGTCCATAGAAAGGTTCTCAGAGTCACATGTTGTACATTGTTTATGAGCAAGGCACTAACATTGGGTGATGTGCCGGTAAGCAAGGAAAGATACTCACTCGCCCCAAACTCTTTGGCCACATCAAAGTAGTGATTCACAGTAGGCTTCTCTAGCCCCAAATGCTCAGCTAAGTCTTCCACGGTCAGCTCGAAATCATTGTTCATCAACCTAAAATGGACAGTCTCACCATCCTTATCATATGAAAAGGAACTCATAAACTCCAAAGTTAGGAACTCATAGGAATGCTTCCTTAAACTATACAACCCAAACAGCCCCAATGTCACAAATATGTGCCTCACATCAACCTTTATGCCCAACTCCTCGAAAACACTCGTGTCCACACACCTAGTCGCCCTTATGGTACGGGTCATCAAGGAAATAAAAACCTCTCTCTGGTTGAAGTTGGCGAACACAACCGAAGGGTATTGGGCCACAGGTGGAACCGTCGGACCTTGTCTCCCTTGGTCCCTCTCGGCGGAAACTCCGGCCCTGGTCCTCTTGCTGGGTGGTTTGGCAGCAGTAGCTCTCGACATGTTGCAACAACACGATTTGACAACAAAGTTTCGGCTCAAACGATTGAAAACAAGGGAAAATTTCAGATTTTTATTACTAAGAAAGGTAAAGCCTTAAGACGGATTTTTCGCTTAGAATGCTCAAAATTAAGTACAAAAGTTGATAGCATTAGCATCCTCCAACCTTTTCTAACCTTAAAAGAGGAATTGGAGTATCAAAAATCAAAAATTTGGGGTTAAACCCTAGAAAATTCGAAATCAATTTCTATAACTTTTAGGCACAATCATAGTTTTTAGCAATCAAAAACAAGAGTTAAGGCAAAATTCTTTAGAGATTATCACCTAAAGCGTGTTTCTAAAGCATAAAATCAAAATTTCCAACTTCTAATTGGTACTCTTCAACTCAAAGCACAAATAAATAATGAAAGCAACATTACCTTGCAAATTGGATGTGAAAAACAAATAAGAGGATGAATAAAACGGATTTGGAAAGTAGTAGCACAAGAATATCCAAGCTTTTGATACGGAAGAACAATTTAAGAGAGTTTAGGTGGAAATAGAAAAGGAATTGTGTCAAAAATAAGGGAAGAAAAGGCTTATAGATAGCCGAAAATTAAAACACGATTTCTTGGTTAACTGGGCCACTCGGTCGAGTATGAAACGCACTCGGTCGAGTATCCTCTACTCAGTCGAGTGCAAGACACTCGATCAAGTGTCGGTATTGGGCAGATTCAATCTAAGTTCTGCGTTTTACGAACTTGGTCGAGTGATCTATGAACTCGGTCAAGTAAGGATGACTCGGCCAAGTAGACCCTGGTACTCGGTTGAGTTTCCCAAAAAGGTGAAGAAAAACATTTTGCGTTGTCGATGTCAGCGTTCCTGCATTACAAAACGTCGTTCGGAGTTCAAGGAGCGTCTCGGAACTCGTCACTAATTAGTTCTTACCCGCGATACTACCAAAATCTAAACACCACAGGTATAAGGCACTCTCATTGATTCTCATAGGCATTCCGACTCGACTCTTTCTACCTTATATACCATCTTGACTACTGACTCGAGATAAATCATCAATAATAAACTAGCACATACTTCTAAGGTTCATACAACGTCCGCATACCCCACTACCAATTACTCAAACAAGTAAACAGTTCATCAACCATATACTCGACTTTACATCAGTACTAGTACACATGCATCTATCAGGTAACCATACATCTTCCACACCACATACTAATGTCACTCTGATACTATCTATACATAACCGCATATAATAAAAGCACATTGAGCACTTAACACATGAGCAGTTTCAACACAACATCCTACCCCAAGGTTATTGGCTTAAGCATATTAGGGCCGGGATTCTGGAATAAGGGCGCCTTCTCACCCAAAATCAAACACAAAGGGCTCCCAACATATATACACCAGGTTCATTTTAATTAACACCCTAAGTTCATTAGATTAATTGGTTACAAGTTCCAAAATTGTCGCTCTGATACCACTTTTTAACAACTCTACTTATCAAGGAGCCTTAACTAGGCCTTCCCTGATAACCAAGGGCTCTACCATCTCGGTTTCCCGTGGTAAGTATATCAAATTGACCATCCAAGAACAGTTAATGGTTACATTACGAGATTACAGCGGAAACTGAACAACAACTCAGCTGTACATACTAAAAGATAAATACAACTAGTGACTCTACTACTAACTACAGGCATCGTTATGTCATATGATCTCCCAACCCGCAGCAAACACCAAGCAGCATCACATCCATACCTCCAAACTGAACCTGTAAGTCACCCTGCTCACCATCCCCGAATGGATCATCACAATTTTGAAAACATAAACGGGGTCAGTCAACTGTACAACAACACAACATAATATAATGCATAAACAAAAATGATAAACTGTAACCATGATCCCCAAACTCCATAGTAACCAGTAACAGACTACACACCAAGGTGTGTAGCCCTGCCATATTACCCATTGCAACAGGTAATCCACACCGCCAATGGGGACCGCAGCCTTACCACCAAAATCCATACTGATCGCAACGAGCGAACCCAAGTCCATTAATATGCACGTCTCCCTTGCGTCGAAAAGCTCAAGAGGTGAACAATGGGGGTGCGACCATCTCTCGAAATGGCTCACAATAACAACATAATATCACCATCATAACTCAATCACATAATAACCATAATGACCATCACATCATATTCATAATGTTATACAACCAATTGAGTAGGGAAAACCCAACCTGAAAAGCAATCCAAGAAGCATCGATCATCAAGGTATACAAGATCAAAGAAAACCGCTATCGAAACCTACAACAACTATATGACCAGATTACACACAACCATAACCCTAACCCGAAACCCATAGATGGTCACAATGACTTACCTTATACGACGAACGGATGACTAGGTCGGGACCGACGCACACTTCCACTCCTATGTGGTCTCCAAGGTAGAGGCTCAAAAGAGAAATGGGGAAGAAGGAGGTAGAGGGAGTAGTGTTCTGATTTTAGGTTTTCAGGAAAAGTAACGAAATGAAATGGTTTCGAGTTATGACATCCGCGTAACATTATATTACGCTGTCACTCACGCACTCGGTCGAGTACCAACATACTCGATCGAGTCAACCACACTCGGTCGAGTGCCCCACACTCGACCGAGTGTCCCGTGCTAGGTCGAGTTCCTGCATCTTCGTCAACGAGTCTAACATGGTCAAAGGTAATTATGGTTAGTCAACGGGTCCCTAAATAGGACGGATATTATATTTAACTTTGAACATTTGTGAAGAAAAGATGAAGCAATTTTATAAGTTTAACATTGGAGATATATAAACCAATGTTGTAGCTGTCTTAACTACAACTTTGATAATCACTCAAGAAAAGACAAGATCAAGTTTTAAGAAGCTCAAGATGAACAGTTTATGATCAAGAAGAAGAGATGAACAATATACTGAAGATCTCCAGGAAGATTAGCTAATATAGGTCATCATTCGGTAATGGTATTTTTAGAAGTAATTTTGGCAAAGTAAAGTTATARTTGTTTCACCTATAACTTTACACACCAAGCTTAATGTTATAGTCATTTGACCTATAACTTTGAGCTGCAATATGGACAAAACRATTTTGAGTGTCAAAATACAACTCTTTCATGATTTATGTTTTAAATATTTTAAAAAATAGTTTTTATAGTAGAATGAGGTTTGAATCAATAAAGATTGACGTTGATTGTGATTATCCTACTGATTAGTAAACTAATTTATGAGTCATCATGCTATCAAGGGTTTTCCTTCGATTCTTGTCTAAACCTTAATCTAATTCTTCTAACATAATATCCTCTAGGGTTTCGACAATATGGATGACGGGATTAAAAGTTGCTGCCTCCTTACTCAAAAATTCTTGTCCAGGTAAAGAATTAGGGTAAAATCTAGAATAAGTAGTTGTTCGAGACCTTTAATATCTTTATCCTTATTTAGATTTATCCACAATTATTTACTAAGATATTATTGAATTAAAATAAGAAGATTGGATTGTTTTCTTGCCCTACGAACCACACGACATTCATGGCACATCTAGGGTTTCGTAATAAAACCTACATCTCACTCTCTACTATAAATACTTAAGTACTTCATTCTTTAAAAATGAAATTTCCACGCTATAAACTTCTTTGCAAACTAATCGAGTAAAGATTTTTGTTTTGTATATGAAAATATTTTGAAAAGTCGTGTTCCATATTGCAAGTTATTTTTAAGAATTACTTTATTGCATGATAGTGCTTAGATTTGTTTCTTATTCGTTTAATTGTGTGAACATAAATAGAACAATCAAACACTTTCTTATTAGCTTAATATAGTCGAGTATTTAAAGGATAATCAAATTGAGTTACAACTAGAGTTAGTTGTACAAGTTAGGTTGATAATTTTGTAATCCGTAGAAAGGTACTAAAATTATTAATCGAGAATAGTGGACGTAGGTTTCGACTTGTGAAACTGAACCACTTAAAAAACCCCTCGTGTCCTTTGAATCTTTTGGTTTTTATTGTTTTCATTTCGTTCGCTTTACATATTTAATCAATTAGTTAAAGTTTTATTAATAAACATTGATTAACTAATTAATATATCACGTCATATACGGACAATCAAAAAAGTGTGCATACTCAATTCACCCCCCCCCCCTCTTGAGTATTTCAGATTCATAGGCTCTACAATTGCTATCAGTGTATCGTGCTCTTGATTGCCTAACAGCAAAAAGAGTGATCCGTGGTCTATTTTTATTTATCTTTTTCGTTACTTACTACGTGTGAAATGGACTCCAAATACCTCAAGCGTCCCGTCTTTGATGGGGAAAATTATGGTCTTTGGAAGAACGTGATGGCACACTATATCAAGGGACGTGATTGGGAATACTGGAAGATTATTTAGAATCGACTGGAAAAAATCTTGGTCGCTTCATCTGAAGGCATTACCCATGAAAAGAAAGAAGACGACTATGTTGACGCTGATTACAAGATTGTTGAGAAAAACTCGAAAGCCATGAGTCTGCTGCAAAACGGAATGACTTCAACTGAATTCGATCATTTTTCTTCTTATAATTCTGCCAAGGAAATGTAGGATGGTCTAGAATTGGCTTACGAAGGTACTTCGTTGGTTAAGAAACATAGAATCGACTTGCTGATTCAAAAGTATGAACTCTTTACAATGGAGAAAGATGAATCAATCGATAGCATGTCGGCATGTTTCTCTTGCATTACCAATGAGTTAAGCAACCATCGTAGGAAGTTCCAATCTGAGGACATCGTCAGAAAGATTCTTATGAGTCTTACAAAAAAATGGCAACCTAAGTTCATAGCGATAGAAGAAGGTGAAGACCTTACTCTTCTCTCTTATCAAGAGTTGATAGGTTCACTCATGGCAAATGAGCCCTTGCTCGAAAAGTACGATGATACACTAGTAAAAGCTAAGAGTATGGCCATGCAAGCTTCTGGCAGTGAAAATGAATCTGACACTGAGGATGAGACGGTATTGTTCGCTAGACGATTTTAGAAAACCCTATTCAACAGTAAACAACCAAAGTCTAACAACAACAACTCGTTTAACAAGAAAGCGAGTGAGTCTAAGTCGTCGTTTGCTATTAGAGGATGCTTCAAGTGTGGAGAATTCAGTCATATGATCAAGGATTGTCCTACATGGTTGAAAACTAAAGATAAATCCAAAAGAGAGAAAACTAAGAAATAATTCAAACAAGTCATGATGGCATCCTGCTGGGGAGAACTTGACATTGAAGACGATAAGGAGTCAGAAGATGAAGAAGAGGTCGCTAATCTTTGTCTGAGCAACATTAGCCTTGACCTAATTTCAGACAACGATGATGAAAGCAAGGATTCAATATTAGAATTTTGCCTACTAGGAGAATCGGATTCAGACGATGAAGGCGAAGAACTCAGTTTTATTGAACTTAAAAAGAAAGTTAAGAAATTGTCTAAATGTGGTTTGATAGAATACTTTGAGCAAACTTTTGATAAATGTCATGAGCGATGTCTTGAGTTGAAAGATTTGAAAGATAATATTCTTGATATTGTCGAAGAAAATAAACTTCTTAAAGCCAAAGAAAAAAAAGCCGAAATCTAAAGTTATGGCTAATACAACCACTACCTCGGAATATGATGATGCTGAGAAAGCAGCTCTTGAATCTAAAGTTGTAGCTAATGAAGCTATAACCTCATAGCTAAAACTCAACATTAAACATCTTCAAGCCAAGTTTTTAACTAATGAAGCCATAACCTTAAAATTGAGGAAGGTTAATGAACTTCTAAAATCTGAGGCTACAACAAGAGAAGTAGTAATTTCAGATCAAAAGAATGAAATTGATTCTCTAAACGAGCAAATAAAAGAATGAAAAGTTAATCTGTCCAATGTTAAGAAACGACATTCGGACGTAGTGTTTATTCTTAATAAAAGATTTCAAGACTTTAAAAGAACTTCTTTCTCCATGCAAGAAAGGTTCATGACAAATGGGAAGGTAGCACAAATTTTCTAAACTTCCTAACTGAACAATCTGACAATAATATGAAAATAGGTTTATGACATGAGTGCTACGGCCGTAGAAACCACTCTAAATGCAAATTAACGCCGTCTGAATGTGACTTCAGAAAAAGAAAATACGTTGATTTACCTGAGTATTTGATTTGTAATTATTGTGGTCATATGGGTCATCTTCGAGAGAATTGTGTTAAGTATATGAAGGACTTCAATTCTGGAATTAAATTTGTTAAAGCTTTGAACACACACATAGAAGATGACATTGCTTCGGTCAGTGAATCAGATCATGTAGAAGAAAGAAACAATAACTTTAGTTGGTTCTACGATATGGGGTTTGTTCATACCAAGAAAACCAATAAACCCAAAAACAATCAAAGCCCTAAGAAACCAAAAAAATCTCAATTTAGAGAACCACGGTACAAAGGACCTCAACCAGAAAAACCTAGAGAGTCACATGAATCAAGGGTTCCTCCAAGACAACTTTACCCATCCTACCAAAACAATATAGTAAGACAAGTCTGGAAAGAAAAGATATGGTGTTTAGAATGTATAATCATAAAGGACCCAACATAGCTTGGGTACCTAAAAACGGTCACTAAATTTTTTTGCATGTTGCAGTGAAAGAAAATAATTTATGGTACCTTGATAGTGGATGTTCAAGGCACATGACTGGCGATGAGAATTTGTTTCTCTCACTTAAACCTTTTGATGGAGGTAAAGTTATCTTTGGTGATAACAAGAAAGGAAAGATGATTGGTGTTAGTAAGATTGGGATATCTTATTCTCAAGCAATAAGTGATGTTATTTGGTAAGTGGGATCAAGCATAACCTACTTAGTATATCTTAGTTATGCGACAAAGGAAATAAATTCGTTTTTCATTCTGATATTTGTCGCATTATAATTGAGGGAACTAGTAGCGTTATTCTTGAATGTCAACGTAAAAGGAATGTTTATATGGTTTATTTAAATGCTATTAATACTAACTCATTCATGTGAATGAAAGCTATATTAGACGATCCTTGCTCGTGGCACAAAATATTTGGTCAGATCAGTTCTCCTATTTTGAGTAAACTCAAGCGTTAGGACTTGGTAGAAGGGTTACCTAAAATCAAGTTTGATCAAGAGAAGATGTGTGACACATGTGCCCGTTGCAAGCATGTGAGATCATCCTTTAAGCCCAAAAGAGTGGTTAGTACAAATCAAGTTCAAGAACTCGTACACATGGATCTATGTGGCCTAATCAAGGTAAGAAGTAGAGGCAGATCCAGGTATGTTTTCGTTCTAGTTGATGATTACTTAAGGTATGTATGGCCTATATTCTTGCATTCTAAAGATGAGATTTTTGATGAGTTTGTTTACGTTATGAAAATCTTCCAAAATAAATATAAATCTAATCTTGTCTTTATTCGTACGGATCATGACACCGAATTTAATAATCAAGCTTTTATAGAGTATTATAGAGTTAATGGTATAGGGCATACCTTTTCTTCACCACGAACTCCACAACAAAATGGTGTTGTTGAACGTATGAATAGAACTCTAGAGGATATGGCTCATATAATGCTCTTATGTAGTGGTTTACCTCGTAATTTTTGGGCTGAGGCTACTAGTTCTTCATGTTATGTACATAACCATGCAATGATCAGAACTGTCTTGATGAAAACTCCTTATGAACTCCTTAGAGATAGAAAACCTAATATATTCCATCTGCGTTTCTTTGGGAGTAAATGTTTTGTTCACAATAATGACAAAAATAGGTTGAGTAAGTTTGACCCTAACAGTGATGAGGCTATTCTAATCATAGCAAGGCATATAAAGCCTTTGGTAAAACAACTCTCTATATTGAAGAAAGCGTTCATGTAATTTTTGATGAGAATGATTCTCTTTATAAGCCCATACAAGATGAGGAAGAAGATGAAAACGAACCGACTTTCGACTATCCAGAGATAAACCTCAAGAATTGGATGAAGAAGAAAAGGAAATTGAAGGCACGAATGATGAACTTGACATTGCCTCAAATGATAAAGTGCAAGTGAAGATCCACATCTTCATATGGAGACTTTTTCTTACTATTGTGATGCTATATCTCAAACCGGAGTGCCCCAAGATCAAAATAGATGAGTGTTATTCCAATTTTAATTGATTGGAAGTGCCAAACAATGGCTCTAAGAGTTTGAATAGAGCAACCCTTGGTATTAACTCATGGAATAAGCTTAAATTAGGCTTCTAAAAAGTTCTATTTACCAAAGAAGACCAACATGTTAAGAGCTCAAATCACCGGGTTCAAGCAAAGAGAAGAAGAATCCTTATATGAAGCACTTATTTGTCCCTCTTGTCCTCACCGTGGATTATGCGAATAGTTATTAGTGCAACAATTTTGGAATGGACTCTTTGAAGACTCTAGAAACATCTTAAACATAGGTTTTAATGGAATGTTCACCAAAATGGATGGCAACCAAACATGGGGAAAGATCGAAGAGATGGCGGTTCACAAATCCTAATTTAGTAGGCCTGGAAAGACTACTAGAGGAGGAAGATATAAGGTGGACTGTAGTACACAAGCTAGTACCGACCTTGGAGCACAATTGAGTTCCCACATGGATACCGTCAACATAATTCTAAAAGCGGCCATAGCTGAAGTCCAAAAGGCTTCCAAACCGATCCAAAAAGTTAATGTTATGGTAATGGCACCATCGTTACCAAATAGAGTTTGTGAGAGTTGTGATAATTTTGGACATGATCAAATTGAAGGTGGAGGGACAAGTGAAGAAGGCAGCACTTTTCATGCTTATGGGAATGGTACTCTGTATTCCAATTTCAAAATGAGAAAACAAAATTCTATCCCAAATTTTCTTACAAAAGCCAAAATGTCCAAAATCCTCAACCAGAACAAGCTTATGTGCCACCATCATTAAGGAACTAAAATAAACAACAAGGCTTTCAAATGCCTTTTCTTCAACAAACAACAATAAGGATTTAAATCCCAACCTCCCTACAACCGAACCAACATTATACGCCTAATGATCAATGCTGTAATATGCAAAAAAGCAGTTTTGCAAATGAAAAAGAATCAACAAAATTTCTTTAACCAAATGCAAAAAGATAGCGAAGTAAAGGACATCGCTATCAACAACATCTAGCACATAACAAGATGTTAGAAACCCAAATGTCTCAATTGGCCTCATCTAGCCCACAAAGGCAAAAAGGGAAATTGCCACCTTAAAGTAATCCCCTAACTAAACATGAAACCGCTTATGCCAACCACTTTGAGGTTGTTTGGTTGGGGGTGTTGGAATGGAATGAAATGGATTTTGGTGATTCTAGTGTTTGGTTGAGACATTTTGGAATGGAGTAAGAATCAGGATGGATTCTAATTTTACCCCAACCCCCTGGATTCCCATACCCACCTCCCCTCTCAAGTTTTTAACTTCATTCCCCATAGAGAGTGGCACACACTATGAAATCCGATAAAGCCTAATGAGGAAGATATTGTTGAGGTAAGGAACAAGGATAAAGGTGTCGTAGGAGGAAAAGTGTTGTAAAAAAAAAAAAGAGGATACATGGAAGAAAAATGACAAGGTAGTGGAACCCACTACAAATGAAGCCTTGAAGAAAAATGAAGAAAAAAGTAAGAAGAATAAAGAGGAACCTATCATTGTTAGGATACATTTTCCTACTTGACAAGCAAAGCCTAAGTTGGACCAACAATTTGGGAAATTCATGTAAATTGTCAAGAATTTTGAGGTACCTATTTCTTTCACGGAGCCAATCACACATGTGCCGACATATGTAAAATACCTGAAGGATATTCGTACTAATAAGAGGTTAATTGGTAAGATGGAATCCATGGTCTTTGTCGATACAAGTAGTGCGATTCTCCAAGGAAAATATCCTCCTAAGCCAAAGGACCCCAGAAACTTCTCGATTCCATGCACTATTGGAGACACCACCATTGAAAAAGCCTTGTTCAATCTTGGTGTTAGAGTGAGTGTCATGCCATATTCGGTGTGTGAGATCTAGGAATGAGATTATTGAAAGTGCAAGCATGACACTCCAAATGGCAAACTATTCTACTAAGAAGCCACACGGAGTATTGGAAGATGTGCCCTTAAGAGTTGGAAAATTCTTCAAATTGGTAGATTTTGTAAGGGTATTGATATGACGGAGGATTCCAATATACCGATTATTCTTGGGAGACCTGATAAGTACTTTATTTATGCATTTTAACTCCCTAAGTTAGCTCTATTTTACTTGTCATTTGGCACTTATCTAAGTGTTTTTGAGCTAAAATCGTGTTCTAGTTGCTTGGTTTGCTTTTTAACGTGTTTTGTAGGAAATATAGCTTTTATTAGCTAATTCCCGACGATAGGAGCAATTATCGAGAACACAAGCTAAGTAGAGTATGGATTGGGTATGCATGGTGTCACGGTCCGGTACTTTAGCCGGATCGTGGCGCGCACCCTT
>VHZZ01023918.1:994-11018 GCA_009801015.1 Silene noctiflora | reverse complement strand
ATTTCTCGTTGCTTGTGCTACGCCCTTTTTTTGGAACTTGTATTTATTTTGACATCAGTAGTCAGCGGGTCAGATTGCATACTATTTAGGGCTCACGTTATTGTTCTTCGCCTAAGGTTCACGTTAATAATTGTCCTCATTTTCGCTATTTTAACTCATTTCTCCGCTAGGGAAAAAGTTGGGCCTTGATGAAGTTCAGTATGTATGCGTTCGCACCCCCCACACTTACCTTTGTTAATAAAAAACATAAAAGAGAGTTCCATTTTCATAACTTCAGTACCTCATTGTCCCAGCCCTTTTCTGAAATGCTAGTCAATTAATTGGTACACAACTGTACATCCCCCCTACTTTTGTGTCTGTTTGGATGTTTATTATTGTAACAGTATCATATACTTGTATTTATTATATTTATTTATTAATTAATCTATGCTTTCTTTTTGTGGACAGACAAGAAGGTGTTCCCGAATTTCTATATACTAGGATGGTATTCAACTGGAACAGAGGCACAAGAATCTGATATGCTCATCCACAAAGCTGTAAGTAGCTTCTTCTGATTATAGTTTGTATGCATTTGCCATCTCGTGTGCTTTCTTTTAACAATCTAAGTGGGTCAGAATCACAGTATATTACTCCGTATACGAATGTGCTGATAAAATGAATTAAGGTTCTTTAATTCCATAATGGAGAGGAGGAATAAAGGATGGTTGATACTCGTGCAAAAGATTTTGCCAGTGCCTGCTGGGCTGCTGGTGATGAAACTTGTCAAACATTTGATTCTTTGTATATGTCACAGTTTCAGCACATACAGTTATCTGCAAAGCCAAGTCAGGGTTCGTCTGTAAATGCCTCTTGTGAATTAATCGCATACAAGTACCGGTTTCCAAACTTATGCTCTGTTAATAATGATTAAGTTCCATTCATAGTTTCAGTGCATTTAATTATCTCCAATTCCCCAAATTAGGGATGTTCCCAACTTCCTAAGGGGTCCAAACTGTTTGGAGAAGTTATTTTGTAACAAGTAGTTTTGCTGGGAATGTTCCCTATATGTCTCTTGTTAATTAATTGCCAAATCAGTCAACTACTTCCGAACTTTTATTATGTTTGTACTGATTAAGTTCTTGTCATAGGAATATAGGATCATTGTGAACTGTCTCATCCCAGTTACGAAGTGTCCACTATTTTCATGTTAAAACTAGTTTAATTCTCATATTCCAGCACTGAAATTAGGAAAACTGGTTGAATTGATGTTGGGGGTCCATCAAAGTAATTGTTGTAGCCCTGAAGTATATACTGTTGCTGTGGCTATTGCTAATGTGCTTCTGAAGTCATTTTAAAACTTTTTAGGGTTAAACATTATTTTTAGAATTTTCTTACCTTATCCGATTTTGATTGTTATACAGTTGATGGATATCAATGAAAGCCCTGTTTATGTTCTTCTCAACCCAGCCATAAACCATGCACAAAAGGATCTTCCTGTAACCATTTATGAAAGTGGTATGTTTTATTATCTCATGTCTTACTCTGTAGGAGTAGTTGATGTATGTCTATAATTTCTGTGCCTTTTTTTATCGTTTAATTGCCATCTCAAGTTCTTGCAATAATATATCACGTTGGCGTCTGTTTGTGCCATTTGCATTCCCTGCTAACCATGCACAAAAGGATCTTCCTGTAACCATTTATGAAAGTGGTATGTTTTATTATCTCATGTCTTACTCTGTAGGAGTAGTTGATGTAWGTSTATAATTTCTGTGCCTTTTTTTATCGTTTAATTGCCATCTCAAGTTCTTGCAATAATATATCACGTTGGCGTCTGTTTGTGCCATTTGCATTCCCCTGCTAATCGAGTTCCACTTAAACTGTGTTATGCTTTTGTATTTAGCAAAATTATAATATATGGGTTAATTTAAATACTTGTGATGGTGGTACGTGGTAGCACCATTGCCATTAGAAATGGAAGCCTGGTATTAAATTTAAGTTCGTAGGTGTTCGTTTTGGGCCTTCATTCCTTCAATTATTTTACTTGGTGACACTACATAGATAGTGGAGTTTGATCTTTCCGTAGGCTTACACTGAAGTGCTGAACCTCTCTAATTTTGTTTTTTTCTATCATTTTACATTTATGTATGCATGGTGCTGATTTTCCAAACACGGAATAGGGTTCTTGTCCCCAGTTTTAGTGTTATACATATTGCTCCTATGTTCAAGTAGTAGTTGAAAAATTGAAGTGGATTTACTCAGTATTAACATTAGTCTTCCACTTTTATTTTATCTCTTTTGCATTAGTTTGACAAGCTTCTCCTTGTCGTTATCAACCAAAAAGTCTTTTTGTAGTTTGTACTTGCTGGTGATGGCGTGGTGAGTTAATCAATATCACATACTCTCAGCAAGTCTATATTTTGTTGTACAGAGTATTTTTATTGCTGTTTTATAGTAAATGTCATCAGACTGCACTATTTGCAAGTTTTTACGTAAACACATATCTTTGTTTTCTAGTTTTTGTTTATTGTGTATTAAGATTAAGATAGGCTATTCTTCTACTGATCAATATATTTTGTGAATTACAGAACTGCATGTCATAGATGGTCTTCCTCAGCTAATCTTTGTTCGTTCAAGCTACAACATTGAGGTAATTTTTCGATCTTTCTTTGCGTCCATCTCTGCATATTTAATTTGGAGGTGTACTATACCTTTTCCCTTTGCAGACTGTTGAAGCTGAAAGGATCTCAGTGGATCATGTGGCGCATCTTAAACCATCTGATGGAGGCTCTGCTGCTACCCAACGTGAGTCCCTATCGTTTTTGTTTTACTCTCAATATTAATATTATTCCGATTCCGAAGTTTATCAGTTGTAATCTGATTCATTTAAAGCATTGAGTATCAAAATTTCTGTTCTATATGCAGTGGCTGCCCATTTGACTGGTATACACAGTGCTATAAAGATGTTGAATAGCCGGATTAGAGTACTTCATCAATATCTTCTTGCTATGGAGAAAGGTATTGTGATACTTTTTCTATAAAAGGGTTGCGGTAGGCAAAGAAGGGGAAAAGGGGAGCAGGGTGGAGGTGCTGCTAAAGCTAATAAACCATGGTTCTATTAGTGATGAAGGTATAAAAGGGTTGCGGTAGGCAAAGAAGGGGAAAGCGGGAGCAGGTTGGAGGTGTTGCTAAAGCTAATAAACCATGGTTCTATTAGTGATGAAGGATACTTCCATGCCTCTGTGCTTCTCTTTATTATTGCTGTGATCAGTTGAATATCAACAAGACTTATTATTTCCTTCTAGGCGGCCTTAATTTTGATGTGCCCAAGTATGGCTGCGTAGCTAACTTCGACAATTAGTAATGTTGCATTTAGGTGTCTAGCTTGGCTTTAACATGACTTCGTCTAACCCAGAACATTGCTATAAGATTCATACATTGTACATCATCTTGATGGATTGTGGACCAATAAGAACGCCTGTTAGGTTAATTGCAACTTTACTGAATTGCAGGCGAGATTCCCTGCGAGAATGCATTGATGAGACAGGTCTCAAGTCTTGTGAGGAGATTGCCTGCTATTGAGTCCAGCAAATTTCAAGATGACTTTTTGATGGTGAGTACTCTTTGACAATTCCAATTTTCAGCTTTGTGAATTTCACTTCATTCAGAGATGTAATTTACAATATCATCTTATCGTTAACCTGCTATATAGGTGGTGACTTTCTCATTTGGGTATTGTTTTGCAGGAATACAATGACACCTTGCTGGTTACATATCTTGCCATGCTGACTAACAGCTCAAGGTAATGGATATGCGTATTTCCTCCTCCCTTCCCCCAGTCTCAATCCAATGTCATAAAATTTAAGTGCCACTCAATCCTTTGATGTTAAACCTGTTTTCTTTCATTTCTGCAATGCCTTTTGAAGATGGTCGTTTGGGTGCTGTGGGTGGTGAGGTGGGTGTACAGTGGTGGCAAGAGAATGAGTATTGGTATGGTGATTGGGTCTTGGTTTGGGATTGTCCAATCCTTATTGGACCCTAATTTAATAATTTGGGTTTTTCTACGTGGTACCCTCGTGTGTTTTTGAATTTTACGTGGTACCCCTCATCTTTTGAAAACATCAGTGGTACCCCTAAACTTAATGAGACCTTAAAAGACCCAAAATGTTCTAATTTGCCCTTTTTAAATGCCTCGTTTATGCACTTTCTATTGATATTTTGGCGATAATTTGTCAAACTATTATCACAATTCTGTTTACTCAAACTTAAATATATATTTTATTTACTAAATTTAACCGTTAGAAAATTCAAATTTTATTAGTTTGGGTATATTATGTACAATTTATAAAATTTAGGGTTACCAATGGTGTTTTCTAAAACTTAGGGGTACCACGTAGAAATAGAAAAAACAGGAGGGTACCATGTAGAAAGTCCTTATTTTTTTTTTTAAGTTTCTTACCAACCCAAAATGATAATTTTTCTATTTTTCGACATTATTTTGATAAAAGATTCAAATATTGTGAATTTGTGATCTCTAGTAGCAACTAGCAAAATTAGTGATACACAAATTTTGCTAATTGAGGGTTTCTTTCCAAAACAAAATTCTTGTGAGTTTATGGCAGTGTGGCTCATGTGAGACCAACCCATTAATTAACCTTATAATAAAATGAGGAATACATGAAGATTTGGGTTCCTTTCATATGTGAGACTATCTTGTACACGACAAATTGTGCGCGGTCTAAGAATGTGTGTTTCTGAGTGGTCAGTGAAGGTAATGTTTGAACTTCGCCACTTGAGAGAGATTTGCCTATGATTTCTAGACGTGAACTGGTTTTATCCAATAAGAAATTCTATTTGATCTTTTGTATTGGTAAAGCGAATAGACATACATTATCTGCCTAAATATTACGTATATATGTTCAGATGACAAATACAATAAATGAGGCGGGAGAAGTGTATGACGTGGTCATGACTTGAGTTACTGACAATATTCTCAAATTGTTTATTTTTCCTTTCTATGTAGTGCAATGAACGAGCTTGTCGACAAGATCAACACTGCATATGACAGACAGAGTCGTAGGGGAGGACGAAGTAGTGGTGCTTTTATATAAGACTAAGACTGAGACTGAGACTGAGACTGCACCCTGTGACTGGCATATTGACTGGTGGAGCCAATTTTTTCGCAGAAAACCGAGTAATGTGATCTCCTTTTGAGTACTGCCTCGTTAGGCTTGAGTGCATTGCCTTGTGGTCATATGTTTCATCATATTGGTAATACAATTACAGGTGGTCGTTTAGTGTGTATAATTTGGATCTGTTGAGGTCGAGTTGAAACCAAGGCAGTTTTTTTGCTACTGAATTGTTCGAAGTTTCAGTAACTCGAGATATCTATTACTCCATTAGATCTATGTTTGGTAGTAAGATTTGGCTCTTGTTGAGTATTTGATTTTTTTGCTAATTGTGTATTTTACCGGTCACAACATTTCTTTTAGGTTATAAAGCGAGTCAAAATGATGGTTTAAACGGTGACAGGTTTTGAATCTAGGTAGAGAATACTATAAATCAATAATTTTACCAGCTAAGTAGCTAAGCTAGTAATATTCGGTGTGCATCGAATTGCTTATCGTTTTGAGAAGTTAAGATGTTATGGTAGGCACAAACATGCGGATCTAAAACCACATACGTAATCATCTCTTTGTTTTAATTGTTTAAAAACGAATTCTTGGTTAAGATTATCTTAAGCAAAAGAGTTTTTTCTTTTCCTCTTCCTCTTCCTCTTCCTCAATTGGTGGCTTAATTTAATTAGATATTTCACTCATTTGTCAACAAATCAAATTATTGTCAAAGTTTGGTGGAGAGATTGAACAGCTCTAAGCAGAAACTACCATTTTTTTTTATTTAATATAAATAATTCAGCTCTATTAGATCAGCCTCTCGATTTTTAAAATGCTGTTGTAAGATTAACCACACATAAAGAACCCTTGGAATATATATATAGACTATGGTGTGAAACACCGAAACAATATTTTAGTGTAAAGTCGCTTTATACCAGAATTTATATCTATTAGTTAAATACGAGTATATCATTAAACATTCTTATTGACCATTTTAATCTTTTATCACGAAATCTCATATTAGCATCAAAATTATCCATTCTACTTGGTGACTGTTCCTATGTAATTACTATTCACATTACTTGTTTGACATTTGACAATCACAAGTGAGCCGTATGTCACTATTTTATGGTCAGATGTGAATTGTGATAATAAAATGGTTATATATAGTCCGTCTGAAGGCTTCGGATGAAAATGGCCATTTGAAGGGAGACCCTTAATCTTGAGATAGTCATCCTATTTCACGCATTCATCCTTTAGCTATTGTCTCTATATTAGGGTACATTTTCTGGAACAATTTGGATTGCTTACGTGCAATTCCATGCATACTTTGAGAACTAATGTCTTCTCAGTAAATAAATTCATATATTACACATAAATACGAGTAGCTAAAAGTTGAATGGAGTTGTTAGGACTTTCATCAACTAATAACATGAAAAATGAAATGTATGAACTTTAAAATCTTTAATAAATATGATAACAAATTACCATCTAAAATTAAATATATAAGATAAAATATATGCCGATAACTTGACCCGACACTTACCCGCTAATGACCCGACCCGACTTGCCACCCGTTGATGACCCAACATGAACTGAGCCGCTTAAACCCGCCATTGACCCGATATAACCCGAACCCGATATGACCCGACCCAAGTGACCCGAATCCCGATTGCCACCTCTAAGTCCATGGCCATAAAACTTGTTCCAAAAATCCCATTTTATTTCTAGTGTAAAACGGCCTTATGCAGAAATTTCTAGTTATTCTATAAAAACTTGTTTTAAATTCATTTAACTACCCAAACGGTTCATAAAGTAGTCTCTCATCCGCGATGATAGGGTAATAATGTTGAATGTTGATAAATAAATACTCCTAACTATAAGGTTGTCTTGAAACTAACTCTTAACATATATACTCCACGAATATATTCAACAAACGTATAGAAATGTGATGAACAGAGCGATTATCTTTTAATGATAGTGCATCTCCAAACCATTTTTCTATTAATTTTCTTTAAGTTATGTTTTCAATATGCCGTTCTATTAATAGATTTTCATGGCCGGGCTTCTCATATAATTATATAAATTCACAATACACTAAAAAAATTAGCTAGGAAACTATAAATGATGCTTAATCACATCCATAACATGCAAAGATTATCATTATCGTCACAAAATTATATATGTATGGACTGAAATTATTTGAACTAAATTGAACTGAACTTAATGAAGTTGAACTTAGTGGAGCTGAATTGAACTGAATTGGAGTAAAGAGTTAATTTGTGAAGAGTATAGCTGAACTGAACTGAAATGAGTTGAAATTAAGTCCAAAAGAAGAGATAATTAATTTCATCATCATAATTAATTTCTCCAAGTAAAGGGGACACGCTACCCAATCTGAAACAAATGATGTGGTGTAACTATCGCTTTGAATATTAACAGTCTCTAACCACTCTTCTTATAGCTTTGTAATTTAGTTACTCAATCCTATTTGTGTATATATACAAGTATACAACCAACATTTTCATTATTTCTTGGAACTTTATCCTCTTAAACAAATCTTACAAAGCTCTAGATTGATCTGAGCATGGGCCGAACGCCGAGTTGCGAAAAAGCCGGGTTGAAGAAAGGTCCATGGACGGATGAGGAGGATCAGAAGCTTATTCATCATATTCAGACTCATGGCCCTGGAAATTGGAGAGCTCTTCCTAACAAAGCAGGTTGCTATAAGCGACTTTTATCTTATTTATATTGTCTTCATTTGACTTTGCTGTTAAGCTCGCTAAGTCTAACCATATAATGAGATGGAAAAAGTGATTGTTTTTTCGTTTTGTCAAACACACAGTTTCAAAATGCGGAGTATCTCTCAAATTCAGTATTGTTTGATCAACAGAGTAAAATAATTACTCCGTACAATATAATGAGATGGAAAAAGTGATTGTTTTATACTTTTATGTTACTTGAATTGGTGTAAGAATGAATAAAAAATGTTATTTGGGACAATCGTATTTCATGTTACGTGGTTTATTTAATGATGATTATATTGACGATGTTGTAAGCTTAGGATCATTGGACATGTATCGTAATGGTAAATGACTTGGAATTTTGACCATATGTCCAGGGCTTCAAAGGTGCGGTAAGAGTTGTCGACTAAGATGGACAAACTACCTAAGGCCAGACATCAAAAGGGGTGGATTTTCAGTTGAAGAAGAGCAGTATATCATTGAGCTTCATAGTGTTATGGGTAACAAGTATGCTTACTTTTCTCATGCTAATGAATTTATTAGAACCGATTCAACTGACCCGATTGTCAACTTTATTTCCATCTCCTTATTCTGCTATTTTGGGAAGCCTATAAGAAAGGAGCCATCAGGACGATTTTGATACTGAAGGGGTTTGAACCCTGGTCACGAGTACCACCTCTCGTGACTTTACCAATTAAGCTAGTTGACATCTTCTATAACCGCAAAGTCTGTAAGTGATGGGGTGAAGTTTTGCTTGTATTGCAGGTGGTCTGCTATAGCAGCGAAGTTGCCAGGGAGAACTGACAACGAGATTAAGAATTACTGGAACACCCATATAAGGAAGAAGTTGCTTCAGATGGGCATTGATCCTGTGACTCACGGCCCTCGTCTCGATCTCCTTGACCTTCCATCCATCCTAAGCTCCCTTCACCATCCATCATTGATAAAAAATCCTGCTCTTCTTAACCTGCAGACCCTCCTAAATCCTGAACTCCTTAAACTAGCCACTTCATTGAAATTTTCGCAAAATGATCTCTCACATATTTTACCAAATAATTCGTTTGTTGGCAATACTCAAGCACAAAACAAGGTTCATCCAATTGTACAATTTGTTAACCAAATCGAAACCCGAGTTCATAATCATTCTTCCTTTGACATGAGGCCTAATTTGATAGAAGACCCATCAAATTTTTGTAGGACAGAACAAATTTATCAAGAAAATAATCATGTAAACATCCAGGACAGAGTTCCTGTGTCTCAAAAACTGAGTATTGACGAGTCAGACACTGGGATAAGTTTTCCTACTCGACAACCAAACCCGAGTCTGAGTGACATAGGCCGTAGCTCCAATTGGCATACCTCTAATCATGGGGCCCTGTATCCAAGTTTGATCAGCAATAAGAGTAACATCTCATCGGTGTTGTCATCGCCTTGTTCAAGTTCAGTCGATCCTATTGACGCAAGTCTTATGTATCTCAATAGCAGCCCAAGCAGTGAAGACGAGGTAGATTACTTCTTTAGTAACATTCTTAAGAAGCTTGAAAACCCAACTGTGTCTAATGTTGGTACTTCATGATCACAACAGTCATAATTAATTAATTTGTTGTCGGATTTTTTGCGGAGAAAGGGAGCCACGAGAGCAAAGTTGAAGCGGACGAACTTAGAATTAACAACTACTCGTAGTACTTACTAGAGTATATCATATCGATTTAGCAAAAGTGAAACATTGTACTTGAATTGTAAGTGTGAAAACTTAAACAAGTGTCGTACTGCGTAGAGCGTACTGTAACTGAGTTATTGTTATCGATGATATTGTAAATTCGAATCCACTTTCATTTGTAATAGAGCTAGTTGTGACTCCTTTACGTATAAATATCAAACAGAAATGTGCTGAAAAGGATCATGACCTAATGATTGAACTTTGAATAAATTCGATTGTTACAACTTAATCTCGACCTAAACATGACTCATATATACGGATAACGGAGAAATGGCTCAAAATTAATCAGCAATAGTATCTTATCTTTATTAAGGAATTAATTAAAAAATAACCGCATGTTGATGTTTTGTAGTTAATGGTCCCGTTTATGATTTATATACGGAAATATTTCTGAATAATTTAACGAATTAACTATTTATGAATAATTTATATTGACAATAAATAACAACAAATTACAGCAATTTACATTA
>VHZZ01023870.1:0-15504 GCA_009801015.1 Silene noctiflora | reverse complement strand
ATTATTATTTTTATTAATTATTATTATTTAATTTTAATTATATACGAAACGTAAACTATTCATATAATTCGCATTAAAATACGGGGTATTACAGTTTTGATGAAGAAAGAAGAGTAATTGTGCGGGGGAATTGTGACGGGTGAGGGAGAGGGAGTATTTATAATTTGTAAAAAGGTGAGATTTGGTTAGATATGCATGTATAGTCGGATGGAAGTGGTGGAATTAGGTCTAGTTATAGAGGCAAGGGTTGAGGTAAGTTTGAGGAACGTGAACGGTGGTAGCTTGGGATGTGTACGGGTTTATGGAGGAAGATGGTTAGAATGGTGCTGGTTAAAGTTATAAGTGACGGAAGGTTGTTATAGAGGGATGGAAACCAATGGTGTATAGTGAGATCGAGTTATGCCGCGATGTGTGGATAGTGGNAAAGTATTTGCACGATATGGGATTTTGGTGGTGAGTTAGGAGACGATACAATTAAGGACAAAATTTGGAATGAATTCTGAGGTAAATTTTGTTGACAAAATGGCTGTTTGTTAATTAGGATGTTACCCGGAATATAAATGGATTGTTATGTTTAGAGGTGAGTGTAAGAGATTTGTTATACGAAGTATGGTGGTGTTGTGATGTTATCATTAGTAGTTAAGGATAACGTTAAATAGAGAAGGTAGCCGTTCTTGAGCGGTTTATTTTGTGGGGGCCGAATTGGTGTATATGGTTGCGATGGAATACAAGATGGGGATATAGAAGGCATCTACTAGTAGCTGGGTATTAAAGGTATGGTTACAATTGTCAGGTAGTGATAGTTATACGAATTGGAGAATGTGATATGAGGGGCATACGAGTTAAGCTCGGGCGAGAGGTAACCTGTGGCAGGTGGTAACTTACATGATCAGGATTGGTTAGTTAGATTCGATTATGGGTCTATGAGGTGTGCAAGTATTTGTGTGAGGTTCTGACCTCACGAATAGTGTTATGGTGAGATGTTTATAAAGTCGTTATCTGAATGTTCCGCATCATGTGTTGTGTATGGTAATCTAGTAGGATGGTACTCGAAAATGGTACTTTGGATGATCTGGAGTGACTAGTTATACTTTTATGAGTATTTATGATTCATGCAAGTGATAGTGTGAGGTTCCGACCTCATGAGTAATGGTGTGGATGATATTCGTAAGGTTATTATCTGTTTATTTTGTGTGATATGTTGCGTTGTGATGTAGTGGAACAGTTTTAAGGAAGTTTTCTTGTCAAGGAAGCTATGCTGAGTCGGTGTTTATGRGATGGTATAAGTGGCAATGTAAATCGGTGTGGTTGTGGTGCCTCGGGTGGCGATCCGGGCACGATACTTCATGTGGTGATGCGAGTATTTTCGCGCTGCGGCGCGGTTGTTGGTGGCGGTGTTGCGATGTCGTCATCGGACGTGGGGAAGTAGGCGGGATACTTATGAAATGAACTTTCGGAAGTGTATATTAGTTATATAGATTGATGTTTCGTTTATTGTTGTTTTCAGTTAGTTCGGACTGGGCATATAGACTGTTGTTCTGTTTATTGATTTTTCCAACCAGTTTCGGCTTGGGAGTAGAGTATGGTATGGAAGAGAGTTGAGTATGGTTCCGTTGTTGTCATGTTATAGTGATATTCTGTTGATGAGACTCAGTTGCGAGAGGTTGTTGGAGTAATTTCGATCTCCTTTAGAGGAGGCAGTGATTGACATAGTAATGGTAAGTGATTGTGGACCATATATAGTATTGAGCTGGCAGCTGCAGGTGTTAAGTTCAGGATGGGTTTTTCGGCCATGAAAGAGAGAGCTTGAGGACCTAATGTGAATGTGTGTAACAATTGTGGATCGTGGGGTAAGATTTTTGAGATAGGTGAATTATAGAGAGGTATGTCGCTTTGCGGTAAGGTGGAAGAGTTAGGGTTTGGTTATGCTAAGAATTTTGTGGTATAGGTTAGGTGGGGTGCCGAATGATTTGAGGTATGCAAACTGTTAGAGAAAAAGAGCCTTGGCTATAGGAATGGTTGTAGGTGTTGGGGTTATAGTGGGTTATCGTTGGCATGTGATGGTGATTATGGGAAGTATAGCAAAGGATCTAGTCTTAGTGGGTTATGAGGACGTAACATGATCTTAAAAGGAGTAGGATGTGACATAGAGAGTCTGATGGCGGTACCTGTTGTGGTGTATTTGGAAGCTTCAGCCTTGGCATAGAATAAAAGTTGGATTTATGTTATGGGTGACACAATTAACGATCATGGTAAGGCCATGCGAGTATTGAGAGGGCACCGTCTAAGGCTTGTATGAGAGGAGGTGTAGAAGYCCGATTTGCTGGGATGTTAGTGCCGAGGTAGTGGTTTTAGGACAACATATGGTTCAGGAGATGATAGACCAAGTGAAGGTAATTCGACAAAAGATGAAGCAGCCCAGGATCATGCCACTCCAGAACATCTTGCCACTCCGGAACATCTTGCATTTCGACATCCTCCGGAGCACGAGATGCTTCTGGTTCACTCCTCATTCTCTTAGAAGGACCTTGCTTTCTAGCTTTCTTAGGTGTCATGAGTTTTCTGAAATTTAAGACGGAAATTTCAATAAGCATATAATCATCCAAAATGAGCATAATAAAGCAAATTAGTAAACTAATTCACCCCACAAACAATAATAGCACAAAATAAAACCAATTTCTAGCATAAATAAGTAAGAAATCAAAAACCCCCAAATTGATTTAGGGTTTGAGAAATTGGAATTAAATGGATGAAATTAAATAGATTGAGTGTAGAAACTTACTTGTTGATGAAATAGGATGAACAAACCTTGAATCCTTGATGCTAAGTAAGTGTTTGATTGTGACTTTAAGTGAAGAAAGTGAAGGAAATGAAGAAGAAAGAGTCTAAAATACCTTAGTGCACAAATGAGGTGTTTGTATGAGTCACCTGTCTAATAGAAACCAACAAAATAGAAAATCACGTCCCCGATCGGGGACACCCCGATCTTCATTGTTTGACTTCTTCGCATCAAACCTCATATTTCCGTCTTGCAAATTAAAACTTACGACCCCGTAAGGGGTTGCGGCATGGGGATACGAGCTAAACCGTCACATGGCTTCTTCCTTATCCTTATTTACTTAAAAACCACAACCAAATTGCTAACTAATCTAAAAATTGTTCCAAATACTATAAAAGCGGTAAATTGTCCAGAAATTAAAAACAAAACATAAATAACTCGGGTTGCCTCCCGATAAGCGCAAGTTAAAGTCTTGCTAGACTTCCGCCATCTTCATAGAGATCATTGTTTGACGTTGATCTCACCACCATCCGAGCTCTCTTGCATAATCTCTTTCACATTTCTTATCCACTTCAAACTTTTCCATGAATAGCTCCTCTTAGCATTCTTAGCATTGGTGCCCTTAGCATCCTCGCCTGAAAAAAAACCAACATCTACCCCTAGCGGATCCGTTAGTAAGGATCGAGGTAGAGAAGAAGCAATAGAAGAATCCGTAGTGTTAATTAAACAACAAGACTCTTGCAACATTGGACTCCTAATGGTATTGTTCTTGCTAAAGGTCACCTTATCATTACCCACCTCCAAGGTTAAATTCCCATTTTTCACATCAATTAACGCGGCCGCGGTGTGCAAGAATGGTCTACCCAAAATGATCGGGATTTGCGAATCCTCGGCCATATCAAGAATGAGGAAATCAACGGGTATGAAAAACTTACCAACCTTGATGGGAACGTCTTTTAAAACACCCAATGGTTGTTTTAAAGAACAGCCTGCCATTTGCAAAGTAATACTTGTGCACTTTAAAGCACCCATATTAAGTTTTTCGCAAATAGAGAGGGGTATGACACTTACACTAGCACCTAGGTCGCAAAGGGCCTTATCAATGGTATATGTGCCTATAGTGCAAGGGATAGAATAACTACCGGGATCCTTAAGTTTTGGTGGAGACTTGTTTTGCAAGAGTGCACGACACTCTTTGATGAAAGCTACGGTCTCTACCTCATTGAAAGACCGCTTCTTTATGAGGATTTATTTCATGAAATTGGAATAAGAAGGGGCATGTGAAAGCAATTCAACAAATGGAATGGTAACTTGTAAATGCTTATAAACCTCTAAGAACTTACCAAACTTACTCTCATCCTTCTTCTTGGCTAAACGATGGGGAAATGGTACTTGAACTTTAGTAGGAGCCTCGGGCTCCTTCACCTTTGATACAGGAATGGCCTTCGCAACATCTTTCACAAGAGGCTCTTCATTAGCTTTCCTCTTAACACCTTCCCCGAGCTTGGACTCAGTACTCACTACCACATCATCCAAAGTCATGGATAGGCCATCATAACTCGTACCACTCTTCAAGTGAATAGCATTAATGGTGTCATGGGGTTGTGCACCTTGAGGTGGCAATTGGCCTTGTTGCCTTTGAGCATTTGATGTAGCAAGTTGGGCAATTTGCGTTTCCAACATTTTGATAGCGGCCTCTTTGGCTTGATCACTCTTTTGCAAATGGACTTGTATCCTCTATTGAGCCTTGACTACCTTCATCATCATGGCCTCAAGCTTACCTATACCTTGGTCATTTTGTGGAAAATTGAGAGGTTGGGCTTGGGCTTGTTGGTAAGGTTGTTGAAAACCTTGTTGGAATTGGGGCTTTTGACCTTGGAAACCGGGTGGGTTGCCTTGGAATTGCCTTTGTTGTTGAGGCACATTTTGGACTTGGTGTTGAAGGTTCAACAGATTAGTGCTCTTATAGGAGAAGTTGGGGTGGTATTTTGTGTTGGGGTTATAATTATTAGAAAAGGTACTCAAAGAAAGTGTACTTTGCTTAAAACTTTGAAAAGCATTTATCTCTTCAATGGAAGCCCTACACAATGAGGCGCAATGACCCGCACCATCGCAACCTTCACAAACCTCTACTTGGCTAGTGACATTGACTTGCTCATGAGCTTGGGATGAACTTGACCCACCTCTTTCGATATGTTGTTGAAGAGCGGCAATTTGAGCTTTCATGAGGGCTAAGTTCGGATCCTCCTCCCTTTCTTTCAATGGAGCACTTCGGGAATTCACATATTAAGAGTCATGGATGGCCATGGACACAATAGTGGCATGATCAAGCTCCACATCAATTTGATCAAACCGCCCATTACTAGCTGAATCCAAAACTCGGCGTGACTCACCACAACATCCATTGTAGAATGTTATTGCTAGGAACCATGGGTCCAACCCATGATGAGGACATTGCCTTTGAAGCTCCTTTTACCTCTCCCATGCATCATAGAGACGTTCATTACCATTTTGTCGGAACCCCGTGATTTGGCTCCTCAATTGTTGAGTCTTCTCCGGTGGGAAGTACTTTTGATAGAAAGCAAGAGCCAAAGTTTCCCAATTGGTGACTCCCATAGCCTTTCGATCAAGGCTATTGATCTATAGCTTGGCTTTATCCCTTAGAGAAAAGGGAAAAAGAATCTCTCGGATTTGCTCTTGAGTGATCCCAGTTTGCCCAATCATCGAGCAATAGTCACAAAAATTTGCAATGTGCAAATTAGGATCTTCCAAAGGACCTCCACCGAATTGCTTCCTCTCCACAGAGATATGAAAGCCGGCTTAATTTAAAAGTCCATCGTGCCAATTTGACCGGTAGTGATACCTTTAGGGAGCATAGCCGCGGTAGGCTTCGAATGATCGGACAAACGCACCATCTTCTTAATTCTAGTAGAACTAGAAGCCTATTCCTCTTCAAAAGCTTTGTGATATTATATAAAGGACCTTCTAGCACTTTATAGTTCCTCAAGAGAGTTAGACTTATCAGCCTCTCTAAGGAAACATAACCGCCTATGCAAGGTTCTCTCGGGCTCGGAATCGCTTGGAAATAGTTCACCTCCTCGAAAAGACCTTGGCATAAGACAAAAATCTAAGGAAGAATATAAGTAACGGTCTCAAAGAACAAGTGTTCCTCAAGACAAATAAAAACAAGATAGAAATCAACAAATCAATAATGCAACAAAACCATCTCCCCGGCAACGGCGCCAAAATTTGATAGGCGGTCGCACACCTAACAAAGATACCTTAGACTTGGCTAACAAAAAAATGTAGTAAGGTAGGGGTCGAACACGAGGATAAGGGAGTTGCTTAATGAAATGCTATGGTTAGACTTCTATAAAAGTCGGTTTATCTTTTGGTTTGGGTTTGATGATTATAACGTTAATAAAAATGATGTAAAAACAATATTAATCAAGAGTCTAGGGGAGTCGGGTCACACATGCATAKAAATAACGATTCATGTTAAGCAAGGAATGCATAATAAAGATAAATGTTTAGGTCTTATGACAACCACCTCTCKGCCTTATTGTCAACCATAGAACGGGTTCTAACGAGCTCTCGCTGTGTCTAGATCGGTCTGCAACATGATTAGTATAATTCAATTCCGTGCCTCTCGACTTATAGAATGAATTAACAAATTAATCAAAGATTGTGATCAATAACCCAAGACTAACAATACAATTCAATCATGTCATAGAAACAAATATGCAATATTATGACATTCTAATTTAACATTTATAAATAACAACTATGCATGCCTCCCCTAATCCCTAGACAAAAAAAAAAACTACTTACTCATATTGAAAGTGAACTAACTAAGAATGAAATGATTAACATAAACATAATGATAATGCTATAATGACTAAAAGATAAAAAGGAAGATAATAATAAGCTAAACTAAATAACATGAACAAAGGAAATGACTAATAATAAAATGCTAATGGAAAGTGTAAATAGAAATGCTAGAGAATTACTAAATGAAAATGATTTAACAATAACATGAAATAAACTACTAATATAAGAAATGTAAATAACTATCAACTAAATAACAATTATAAATAAAGATTAAATAACAAAATAAACTAGTAAAGGAAATAAGAATGAAAATGCTAGGACAAATGATTACCGAAATAAGAAATTGAAGCTTGAGATTGAAGAACAATGATAATCAAACCAACTTGTATTAAACTTGAAATTGTAACAAAAAAGATTGTTGTGGATACAAATGTAAACTAATGACTAAATTTCTGAAAACTTAAGAGAATAAAATAAAGAAGATGTAAATGTTGGAGTATGTGTCCTCAACAGTCGTGCGATCACATATTTAAATCTCATAATAAGAATACATAAGGGATGATACATTATATAGTCAACTGATCAACATTTATCGATAACGATTGACTAACTAGAGTTTGACGTTACTGTCGTTTGACGGTGGTGATCAGTTGATCCCTTGAGGTCACACCTATTGGATGGAACCCAAATTATTAACTGATCAAATCTATTTGATACAGGTTGATCAGTCCCTTATATTTATATATATATATATATATATATATATATATATATATATATAGGGGGTTAAATCGTATATAAATTAGACACGTCACAAAACTTCATTTTATTCCCAAAATGCCTTATTAGGCATCGTGTCACAAATCTTGAAGAACCTCTAACTCACATCTTGCTCTAGTACCTTCTTATATTCATGTTTCATAAATCCTTATTACCATTTTCGGTTCTTATTAATCCTCAAATCCAATTTACACTTTCAGACAACTATTAACAACTCATGTTATTACCCTTACTCATCTCTTTGATACCTCAACTATTTCCTTATCATTCCACAATTCTAATATCAACTATTTGGCAACCAAAATTCCCAAATATTATTCAATAATAGTCAACCTCACATGTCCTTCAAGGCTCACTCACTATCTATATGTCTAGACAACCGCCAAGTATCCAACCTTGATTACACACCACTCAATATCCATTAGTTTCCTCGTACAATCGACTCACTCAGGTCAAAACTTGGTATAAGCTAAATCTCTCCCTAGTATTTCCAATTCCCAAACATAGGCTATATACAAATCCACACTCCAACCCTTCATTTTAGTCCTTCAATGCACCAACACTTCTAGACGACAAAGTAATAATTCTTTGAGAATGAAACATTACTACTAGTATAAAAAACTTATTCCTCAAAAATTCATTAGTTCACTATTACCTTTTTCCCTTTTCATGCTCTACCTTGTCAACATACACTCATATACAACTCATTTTCATTCACTATTCCCTTATCCACAATACTTATATCACCACTTAATTCAACCCAATTAAAGTGATATACAACATTTGTAATAGCTATCAAAGTACTTAACACAATTAAACTAAGAATAAAATATGGAATCAAAGCTTTGGTATGAATGTTGTGCATTTTTGAAACTTGGAGAAATTTTAAGACAAAATTTCCAATTTAAGACAATACAATGCATTATTAATAAAGGTTGTAACACTATGGAACAATGAAACGACTATTTAAGTACAAAAATTAAAACTTGGTCATGTACACTATGATGTTTTAAAAACTTGGGCAAATTTTAAGACAAGATTCTCGATTTAAGACAATACATAGTATTACTAGTAAATATGGTAGTCTTATGGAACAATTGAACCAAATTTTAAACATGAAAAATCAAAATTTGAACATACATGCTTTGATTTTTGAAATTTTGACCACAAAATTTTAAGACAAGATTTCAAATGTAAGGCAAGACCTAACATGACTAACAAATATTAGAACCTTTGGAACAATTAAATTAATTATTAAACACATAAATCAAATTTTTTGTCGTATAAACCCTAATTTTCAAAATATACCAAATTAGGACAAATATTTGACATGATATGTTTCATATTTGACATTAATAATGTTATACAAAGTCAACTAGTACTATAAATTAAACAAATAGATGCAAATAAGTGGTAAAATTTGAAGAGACTAGTCTAAATCTAAGAAAAAAATCAAATTGGAGAAAATAAGAGAAAAGAGAAAGTTACTTATTTTGAATACTTAGTAAAGATTAAGAAGAAGAAATGTAATGTAAAGCTTGAATCCAAGTGGTAAAATGCAACAATGGAGTTTTGGAAATATTTTTAAAGAGACTTTGATGTTGGTGTTTTGAAGAATGAAAAATAAATGATGAAGATAGAAGTATATAAGAACACGATTTTCGCGAAAATGTTGCCCAGGAAAATGCACTCGGCCGAGTGTCGAGTGCCCGTGTCCACTCAGCCCAGTTCCCCATTTTCAGAAACTTTCCATATTTCAGGAAAATGGTCCACTTGGTCGAGTGTCAGGATTCAATCTGTCGAGTGTCTGGTACTCGCCTAGTACTAGCTCGCACGTGGTAGAGTGCCTCCCTATGACTTGAAATTCCCGACTAGGAAAACAAGAGTGATATTCCTACAATAAGTGAGTAAGATTAGGGGTCCACTGGTCATTGGTGACTCACTCCGAGTTAGATTACACGTCATCACATACACTCACCACTTCTGACATACTATTCTTATACTAGCGACTACTCTACTAACAACCGATTAAGGATTATACACTAATAGCACTACTAGTGTAATCTATGCGCATAAACGGTCTTAGAATGCCAAAAAAAAAACTAATACCCATTATATATATATTCCAACATCCAATATTCATCCTTCTAACATGCCATACATATCAACCTTTTGTCTAACTTTCACATGTTAACATAAACCACATTAGGAATAACCACTTCATGTAGTACATCTAACAGCTTACCATAGCACACATGTAACCACATCATATTGCACAAAAGCGTTCACCCATATTCATAGCTACCCCGTAGTTTACTGATTAAGACAATAGGATCTACATTTGAAATGAGGGCGCATACTCATCCAAAATCGACCTCCTATTATACTTATGTCGGGTTTATTTTATTAGACACACCTAGGTTCATTTTGGTTTATATAATTCAAATTCCAAAATCGTCGCTCTGATACCACTTTGTAACACCCCCTTCTTACCCGGTCAAGGTAGTTGGGAGATATCACCATTTCGGTTTCTAGAGGCAGTGAATCGAAATTACAATTAAGTAAAATTTTATATAAATAACAAGTTTAATGATTAGATACATGAATAAATGAATAATATAAGTCGACATTATTATAACCTCTCTAAAGAAATCTACAACTGCTAACTCATGGTCACTCGACTCGATTTCAAAGTCTGTTTCTTGGTCCGCGATCCCGCTCGCTACCAAATCCAAACCTGTACTCAAACTGATCCCCATATGAGCGAAAATTTTCTATGGTTCGTCAAAAGCTACCCCAATTAAAGCAAGCGACAATTACCCACAACCAACACACGTCACTTATAATAATACAAATTCTTATGACATAACATGTAGACATGACTATGTAATGAATCTATGAAGCACACGGTCACTATTCTCCATACATCAAACACCACTATATATGCAACACCCTGGCCCAAACCTAGGTTCGGGAGAGGTCACTCGCGGTAGCTTTCCAGGCTCTGTACGTGGCCCATAGATCAACACGGGTCCTTTCCAGCGCATTTTGTCCTCAATTAGGCGTATCCCGGGAACCTTCCCAGGAGGTCACCCATCCTAAGACTACTCTTATCCAAGCACGCTTAACTGTGGAGTTCTTTCTCATGGATAACCAGAAAAGAAAGTGCACTTTGTTGATATGAGTAGTACTTTCAATCCCTTTAAGCACTAGTCAGATTTTAAACCTATCAATAGACCTTTTCAAGAGGTACCCCACCCGAATAACGTCTTCAGTTCAGTAGAGTATTACACACCCCCACTTGAAGAACGCAACGTCCTCATTGCGCCTGGAAGCATCTGACCGCAGCTGAGCCAAACCCTGAATCCTCCCCCGCTAGGTTGGTGACCCGGGTACTCCAGACCACGGGCTCACTAGACGGTCGCAGGGTTGCTCTGATACCACTTGTAACACCCTGGCCCAAACCTAGGGTCGGGAGCGGTCACTCACGGTAGTTTGTCAGGCTCTGTACATGGCCCACAGATCAACACGGGTCCTTTCCAGCGCATTTTGTCCTCACTCATCCACAACCCGGGAACCTTCCCAGGAGATCACCCATCCTAAGACTACTCTCAGCCAAGCACGATTAGCTGTGGAGTTCTTTTGCACGAATAACCAGAAAAGAAAGTGCACTTTGTTGATATGAGTAGTACTTTCAATCCCTTTAAGCACTAGTCAGATTTTAAGCCTATCAATGGACCTCTTTAAGGGGTACCCCACCTGAATAACGTCTTCTATTAAGTGGAGTGTTACTATATATCCCAGTGACGGCACCGCCCACCAAACAATTAGATTGCAACCCGTAAAACAGGTACTCGGGATACGCCCGTGGTACCAAGCCCGGGAGCTAACCGGCCCCTGCAAGACGTCGTGACATAACACGAGTCTTTCTATACTCAAGTCGTAAACGTGCACGTCCCTCTTGGAGGGGAAAATTCCAAGAGGCGACTTACGCGTAAGACGGTCTCCCGAACCGCCTTACGTCTCCTCAACAACCACGCAACACAACCACAACTCCACCAACCACCACCAACAACCACCACAATCACATGCACACAATATGCCAAGTATAATGGTTTCACATGAATGACTTTTACCATATGTGCCTCTTTCTCGTGTAATAAATATCAATTATGCCAAGTACTCATGTACAGCAACAAGTACAACACAACCTCAAGATTAAATCCTCAATTAACATATTATAATGTAACTCTAATGAAATCATGAGACCAACATTAACAATCCATTATCATGCCACCATGAAATCTCAACAATACTATGAGACTAACAACAATTACCCACATAATCATGTTATAATGAAACGACAACACAACAATGACACATGTAAACATTTATACTATTAAAACCGAGTAGGGAAACTCTACCTTTTAGAAATCCTCCAATTAGCACAAGCAAGCACACTAATCCTCCCCTAAGAAGTCACATCCTACAGTTAATCAAGTGATGCTTATCACAAACGTTTTCTACAACAATAATAATACTAGCAATCCCTTAATTAAACCATATAATTACCCAAAACCGAAATTAAATCCCCATAAGACATGACCCTCAATTTCTAGGGTTACTACGAAGACTTAAAAAGGAGGAAAACGAATAAATAACAACTTAAAATTGTAAAGAAATAAGAAAAGGTGGTTCTTGAGCACAAATCTTCAAGATAAGGTGAAATCTCAAATGGACAAGATTTGAAGGATATATTTGTAATACCCGTCCCATCAGGGGACTCGTTGACTGACCTTAAGTGCCTTTGACCATGTTAGAACTCGTTTTTATAAACGCGAGGACTCGACCTAGTACATGACACTCGGTCGAGTATGGGGCACTCGATCGAGTGTAGCTGAATCGGGTCGAGTATGTCGGTAATCGACCAAATGCACAGATGATAGCGTATTATAATGTTACGCGGAAGTCATAACTCAGAATCATTTCATTCATTTCTTTTCTGCAACCCTAAAATCAGAACACCTCTTCCCCTACCTTTCACTTCCTTATCTACCTTTCTAGCCTCTACCTAGGAGACCACCATGGGGTCGGATGCATGCGTCGGTTACGCCCTAGTTACCCGATCGTCTTATAAGGTAAGTCACCGTCACCATCTGTAAATGTTTGGGTTTGGCCTAAGGATGTTTGTAATCTGGTTGTACCGTAGTTGTAGGTGTTGATAGCGATGTCCGTGATCGTGTATGCGTTGGTTGGTGCTTCTTGAATTTCTTTCCAAGTAGGGTTTCCCTACTCAGTTGATTGTAGAACAATATGTGGTACAATGTGACTATCTTTGTTACTGCTTTATGATTGATTTCTGTTAATGCATAGTGATATGGATATTGATATTGGATTTGTTGGTGTTGTTGTTGGTATTGTGAGCCATTGCGAAAGATGGTCTCACCCCCATTGTTCGCCTCTTATGTTTCTCGATGCAAGGGGAATGTGCACATTAATGGACTCGGGTTCGCTTATGCGTCGAGCGGGGCTTAGGTGGTATGGCTGCGGTCCCCACTGGCGGCGAGGGTTATTTGTTGCGATGGGTAATCTGGCAGGGCTACACCACCAGGGGTGTGGTCAGTTACTGGTTACTGTGGAGTATAGGGGTTCTTGTTGGCCGTGGTGGACGTTAAAGGTGGTTGTTGGGGGTGGTGTTGTCATGGGTGAGATGAGAGTAAGGGGGTGTGTGTCGTGTGTTTGTAGTGTTATGAAAGTCGGGTTTTCGTAACTAGTTTATATTAATGTTTCATAATTATTTAATTAATAATTAAACGTAATTAGTTTAGGTTATAATTATCGTATTATATATTTTAGGTGACGGATTTGTGCAGAAGCATTATTAACTGGATTGCTTTGCTATTTAATTGAATTGCTTGGATTGCTTTAATTGGATTTGTTGAAAAGGTAGGATAACTACTCAACTCATGTTATTATTAATGACTTTTGCAATTTATAAAGTGATGTGAATTGGATGGATTATTGGTTTATTGGGTGTGTTTTATGATTATTGTTGGATGCCTCAGCTTCGTGTCTGAGATGAATTGGTTGGTAATTATTATTATGGTTGCTTATCATTTGCATTGGATACCACAGATTCGTTATGGGATGAATAATTATTGTTGGCATGACATTTGCATTGGTAACCTCAGATTCGTTCTGGGATGAATTACTATTGTTGCAAGGCATACTGCATTGGTTTCCCCAGGCTGGTTCTGCAGGACTTGTCTCTGGGATGAGTTTATATCAAATTCATTTGGGATGATTGCATTGTTTTCCCCGGGCCAGGGATTGGCGGGATGAACGGGTGTTTCGGGTGATGAGCTCATTTGCATTGGCATTTGCATTTGCATATCATATCATATTGTGTATTTTCATTTATTTCGTCTTATACTTGTTGATAGTTATTCTACTCAACCTCGTGGTTGATAGTGTATTTGTGAACACCTGTGATGAACCAATAATTGGGGAGCAGATTGATGACAGGTTTTGGGTTAGCTGACTTGGGAGCTCATGAGGATGCGTGAAGATTTTGGCCAGTCTGCCTAGAAGTCTAGATCACATAGTTTGAGATAGTTGTTATCTGTAGTATTCAGTTTATTTAATTTATTTCCGCTGCGAGTTGTAATAAAATCTTTATTCGCTAAATTTTAATATAAAGTACTTTGGTTTGTTTACTTTGTTATTCACTGCCTCGAAAACTCCAAGATGGTAAGAGCTCTATTTATTTGAGAATGTTTTGATAAAGGCTCTTAAATAAATGAGGTTTTTACAAAGTGGTATCAGAGCGAACAATCCTCAGGCCTAAACCAATGAACAACAATGCATGTAGGATGTGTCTAATAAAATGAACCGCGGGTAGAAACTGTTAGGAACCCTCTATAGGCTTGGGATGAGTAAGGGGGCCCCTCACACCAAACTTCTGGCCCTTTCAGTTTTGAACCGGTTACCTTGAGAGAAAGTTTAAGAGTGGGGTAAATAAAATAAAAGCGTCTTAGTCTTTTGATATGTGGTTATTTTGGGCGTTATCTCCCTTTCTTTTCCATGCATTTTGACCCGACTTGAGTCGGTTTTAGCCCTTTTAATTGTAGTTTGTGCCCGCATTCCGCATTCTATGAGCCTATGTCTCATTTTGCAGGATTTGAGACGAAATTGAAGAAACGAGAGCGGAAGGAGGTGAATTGGAAGAGAGCATGATAAAGGAGGAGAAAACAAGTTAGAAAAGGTCCCCAGTCGGTCCCCTGACCGGCAGCCTGCCAGCCGGCTGGGAACCTGTTCCCATATTTAGACAAATTTTGAAGTATTTAGCAAAATGCTCTCTGATGTATTCCCAGCCGGTGGATTCACCGACAGCCTGCAGCCACCTGATACTCAGTTTTTGAAGCCAAATATTGAAGAAGAGGAGTTCCCAGCCATTGCACCGACAGCCGGCCGACCGGCTGGGACACACTCTTATGCCTTAGAATATTTTTTGGAAGAAGAGAAGAGTAAGCTCTCTGGAGTACTCACAACCGTCAAAATGTCATGATTTGAAGACAATGCACTCCCAGCCGGTAGATTGACCGGCAGCCGGCCGGCCGGCTGGGAGCAGAAGTCCGCATTTTCAATCTCCTCTAATTTTGGCCCATTTGTTTGAGAAATTATAAATACCCCCCTTAATTGTAATGACAGACAACCCTAGATCTATACTTTTACTCCATTTTCATGCAAGCCTACTTAATTACTTCCTTAATCCTTCCTTAATTCGAGCACTAATTACTTAGAATTTAGTCTAGAAATGAGTTTACCTTTAGTTTATGCTTATGTTAGTGGGCTGTAATTGGAAGAATTGAAGAATCCTTCTTTATTTCAATCAAAGTTGCAATCTTTTGGTATCATTTCTTCCTTAGTTTTCATTATTTGTCATTTATTTACATTTCTTGTTTATCCTTGTGTTGTTTATACTTTTAATATGTCTATTGTTCATCTTTGTTCATCTTTCACATGCTTTATTGTGTTTGTCCTAAATATGTGTGAGTAGTCTCCTTTCTAGGATGAAGGGGGGATCCTTTGTAATAGTCTAAAGTGTGGGGTAA
>VHZZ01023856.1:0-11123 GCA_009801015.1 Silene noctiflora | reverse complement strand
GTTTCTGAAAATGAAGACGGTTTTTGACCCGAACTCCGAATGTACTCTAATTACTGCCAAAATGACCGTATCAGCGCGTAGATGGCAATGAAGGGGTTGACACGACTATTTAGGCAATCATTTGATGTTGAATTAATAGAATGTCGTAATAACGCTTCGTATGCTAAACATGCGGTCCAATCATCATCGGGTGTTTGGAGAAGGGTGAAGAAAAGAGGTATCTATAGAGCCACCACTTTGACTAAGGCTTGGACAAGGCAAACGTCAAAGTATATCCCTCAGGTCAATCGGAGATTACAACCTCAAGACTATGGCGACGCTAGGTGGTTCAAGGGGACTTAACCAAGGACCTTTCGTCGGGAACATTTTAGAGTATGTCGACTTCCGGGGAGGGTCATTTAAATTCCATTAAACTATGTAAGGAAGCTCGCCAGCCATAAGAATAAATCATACCTGAAACACCCCTGGGTGAAACGTGACTGAAGGCGCTTCGAAAAAAAACTCGTTTGTCTAAAGATAACTTGGTGTCTGAAGGCATTAGGGGTGAGAAGGCTTCTGGTGAAACTTCTTAACTTCATTGAACACTAAACTCTGAATTCTGCCTCTAAAAGGAAGGCTGAAGGGAGATCCTCTGAATGGATGACACGAAGAAGTTTTTTGAAGGCTAACTGAAGATAATTTCTAAAGAACATATAAAGGACTATCTGAAGTTTATCTTGCTTAAGGGTACTTCCGAGGGTATTTAATTGGGAAGGACTGTCTGAGGGATTCGAATTATCCGAGGGTTATTGATGATTTTGAAGGATAAAGGATCTGAAGTCGTAAGGTAAGCTTCTGAAAAATATGAAGGATGAAGGTAAGATTCTGAAAGATCTGAAAGATGAAGGTAAGCTTCTATCAAACTCTGTAGTGAACTTTCACTGGGGGATTGCGATTCGCTGGGGAGTATTAAGAAGTTCAAGGGGTTGTAGGCCCACGGTGAACTTTCGCTAGGAAAATGCAATCCGTTGGGGAGCATATCAACGGTTGGGAACATCTTGACTGTCAAGGAAGAACCTTGAGAATTCACGGTGAATACTACTAGGTAATATCTCAAAAAAGACTCGACTACCGCTAGGGAGTGTAGGTTGGAGGCCTTTGGATGCTTCTGGAGAGAATGAGGGTTCGGGAGAAGCCCCTAGTTGGAGCGAGCTTTGCTTCTTATATATTACCTGCATGGTTAGTGGCCACATAAACAATGTAATAGGAAAATAGCACACAAGCACTTAAACAATTAGCACATGATCTCATAGAAGAGAACAAATAAGTTCTGGAAACTCTTTTCTTTATTAAATTGTATTTGTTGTTTGTAATGCGTTATACATATCCAATGGGATTTAGACACATGACTGACACGGCATAGACCCTACGGACGTAGGCTGATAGACTGACGTACGTAATACAAACTTAGTTTTGACGCGACACGGGGATGACTCCGACATATTTTGCCTAAATATGCGCAACCCTAGCCAAATATGGGCGACGACGTGTATCAGTTCCCAAGGTAGAGGATCTGCCAATGATGGGGACTTATAAAGGTATGGCATGAGCCATGGATCAGCTGTTTACTTGGATATCTTTCGCCACCGTTTGTTGTAGCGAGGCATGATGACTTGGAGAATCGATATAAGACATTTGTCATTGTCCGGATCGAGCATTAGCTTGACTCAAATGAGACTCGAGAATAAAAGGGAGGCATAAAGGAAGGGTAGCGTCTCGGAAGAGAAGCCCCCCAGGATAAGAAGAAGAGTCGGGTATTTGGTAAAAGGAAACTGGGCGACGACCTAAAGAAGGAGCCCCCAGTAAATAGAGGTAAAATGGGTGTTTATAACGTTTAGGATGGTTGAAAGGTCGATAATTGAGGTTGAAAGTTGATGGATGGGGTGGTTGTGTCCTTGTTGGAGGACGGCCTACGTATTCACGTGGAGTGAAATCAAACCAGATCGTAGTTCTGAGTGTGTGCCTAAGCTATGTTGTTAGGGTTTTAAAGTGCATGGGTCACGAGGATATATTCCTTTATTGACTTGAAAAATTGATTTGAGATAGTTCTCTCTTTGATCATAGACCAAAGAGGTAAGGTAGGTTTATAAAAATTTCCTTGTTATGTGAGCACACTCAAAAGTGGACCCTAAGGATAGGTTGGGTACGCCCCGTTCCGCGTAGCAAAGTATTGGAAGACTCCATGTCTGGGTCAAGGTGAAAATGGCTTGGATATTTCAGAGTTTAGAGCTTGGAAGTAAGAGGCTTTGAATCAACAAATCTCTGGAACTTGTTTTTGTGGAGTTAAGGCTTGATGTGGTTATGGTTTGTAATGTGGCTTGGAAATGGGGTCTCGGGCTTGATGTAGCCTGAGCACAAAAAATGGTTGGTTAAATGACGTGTGATCAAGTTTCCATGTCTTAGCCCCTAAAGGTTGGGTATATGTGACAAGATTGAGAGGATTCTAAAAATTCTTAACGATGTCCCTGTAACGGTCTCGAGAAGGACATAGGGTGTGGAAAGGCTATATGGCGGTGCTAGCTGACACTCTGGCATCTTCAGCTTCAGGTTCTGCCGTTGACTATTGGCATTTGGTTTCAGGATTTATCTTTATATTTTGTCATTTGATTTCAGGATTCGGCATTTGATTTCAAGGTTGTTCTTGATTGGGACTTTGGATTCATATTATTGGTCCGGAATCTATCTCGCTTAGTTTCGGGTTCTATCCCTTTGGTTTACTTTGGACTTTGTCTTTTGATATTGGCATTGACTTTGCTTCTTGATTAAGCCTTTCTTCTTTGGCTTGTGGCTTTTTTATCTGCCTTTGAAATTTGATGATGATTTTCTATCATGGATTTGGGTCAGACTAACACCTTTTATGTGGAATAGGTCGGTCTTTAGTAAAAAGGTTGTGTATTGTGGGGAATAGGCTTGCATTCCATCATGGATCATTAATAAGGGAGACGGTCTTGATTTATCCTAAAATCTCTTGCGATATGCTCGTCCTAAAATAGGTTATAGCGAGGTTTCTATCGCCAGACATGGAATAGGTAAAGAAAATGGACACGGAGTTTCGGATCTTCCACCACTCAAAACGAAACGTCACTTAAGTATACTCACATTTACTTGCATGTTTGGTTGTTTTAAAATGCCTCAAATCAACTCTTATTGTCACAGGAAATGGTATGCAAAATATAGAATGATATGTGGATTAAAAATTGTACTTTTATTGAAATGGTGAATAAATTTAACAGGAGAAGACATGTGACCCTAGGGACAACCCCCGGGTTGTCACTGGGAATGTGAATGAAGAAAAACAGACACTAGAAAAACTATGGGAAAGAAAGCCTATGACTCGGACGTAGACTCTGACTCGATCTTAGATCCAGACCCGTAATTATCGGCCCATGCTTGAACATTCTCTCTTCCAGCAACTGGCTTCGACATTCGGTTTTGAGCATTCATCCATTTGAGCACCTCATCCTCGTCGTAGGGAACACTAGAAGATTTTTGAAGAGTCTATTGATCCAAGATACTCAAGAAGGGGGGTGAATTGAGTATCTAAACTTTTTCGTTTTTCAAAACAAATTCCGTATTAAGCGTGATAAAATGTTTACTTGAGGTTTATTGATTAAACCTAAGTAACTTGAGCAATGGAAAAACGCGCAAATAAATGAAAGAGACGAGGACACCGGATAACCTTACTTACTATGGATTACGTTTTACTTTTCATTGCGAGACGACAATCTATCCTATCTAATCTTCCTGGAGATCTTCAGAATATACTTCTTCTCTTCATATAAGCTTCTCTTGATCTTTATCTTGATCAATCTTGATTATCATTACAACTTGAATATCTTTGATCTTGATTAGACGCTTGATCATAACAACTTGAATAGCTTTGATCTTGATTAGACACTTGATCATGAAGATTGTTTGACTTTGACATAATCCCAGTTCTTGAATAATATTTAAATCATACTATAAAAACTGAGCACACGGTTAAGAGCAACTATATACTTGTCATCATCAAAACACAAACATATATAAATATGTGACTTAACAATTTTCCTGATAAGTGGTATATCCATAACGATTGCCTAGGCTACCTTGTGGGTTAAAGGTTGAGAGGGAAAGTTTCCCACTTTCAATCATATCTTGGATTACATGCTTGAGCTTACAGCACACCTCGGTATCATGTCCATTACCTGTGTGATATTGCAATAGGCGTTATTGTCCCAAGATTTGGACTTCTTTTCTGGATCTAGGGTTGGACCGATAGGTTGGAGGAGACCCAGGGAAGACAACTTCCTCAAGTCTACGGCACAAGGTATGCCTAGATTTGTGAATGAACTTGAGATTGGTTAGGCTTCTTTGATGAAGGCTTCATAAGGTTACCTTTGTTGATTTTGATCCTTGGATAAGACGGGCGTATGGTATGAGAAGAACTAGCGATAAACTGATCTTCCGTCTTCTTCATGAGAGTGTTTGGTTGAGGGATTGTATGAACACCCTCTCTTTTTCTCAGTGAATGAGTATCAAGCTTCTTACCCATTTCAGCAAGCTATTTTTCAAATGTGACAAGTTTACTTTCCATGTGGGAAAGTCGAATGCTTAGATCATCGATGGCTTCCTCTATCTTGGAAACTATATTATTAATGGTGGCAGAAAGCATGAGCATTCCGCTCTAGATATCATCGTCTTCGAGCACATTGATTTATTCGTTGTTATGAGGAACAAGGAGATGAGAACAATATAGGGATGATTCCTGGTCATGTTTAATGATGCTAGACCCAAGAGGGTCGATCTTCTTGGATTGCTTGACAGAAGGCGGCAATGGTAGCTTGCCATTCTTGATCTTGTCCTATATAATATGTTTTAAGAAAAAAGCATTCCTCCGTATCATGTCCCCTACCTCGATGGTATTGCCAATACGAATTGCCCTTCCACCTAGGCAATATCTTTTCAGGGTCTAGGGTTGGACCAATTGGATGGAGTTTTCCCTGGGAAACCAGTCTTCGTACAGCCACTTCATATGTAGTTATGAGGTCGGCGAATTCCCTAAGAGATCGTTATGGCCTTCTTGGTGGAGTCTCCAAGAGGTTGGCTGCCTTATCTTCATTGACTCGCTTAGGTTGATGGGTCATGTTGGGCTTAGATGACTCAAGGAAATGACTTGGCTTTGGGGTACAAGAAGAGGGTAAAGATTTCATTATACCCATTTGGTTTTCCATATCGACGACGCGAGTTCTCAAGTTTTCGACAGTGGCCTGAAACTTCATGAATGTAGAACTTAGTCCTTCGATGGCTAGCAGGATAGCGGACAAACTTCCTTCTTTATCTTCGTTGGAAATTGCGGAATTCCTACCGAGAAGAAAATGACGCGCGTTACAACTTGATTCGGCATGGGATCATGCAAACTAAGGCAACGCATAGGGGATACACGAAGGAACACGTGTGAGGACAAGACACGATGACCGGGATGACTGGACTTGATTGTGAGTTCTTGGAACGTCGTGAACGACTTCTCGTGTTTAAACTCACGGTGTTGAGTTTAACTTTGACTTTAGACTCAAGTTTTGAATTTGACGGAGTGACCCTTATATCTCTGACCTTACTGACGGGTTTAGACACGGTTGAAGAAGGTGCGACGCTAACACGTGTGCTTAAGACAGACTCGACTCGGGGTTCGGGTTGTGCGTACCCGACCGTGACATTGGGAGGGTTTGAAAGACGGGTTGGAATGACTTGGCGTGTTAGTTTGAGTGTGTGAGTCGAGGTGTCGAGAATGTTCAGATCCTAACTGACTTGGGATGAAGGGATCCAAAATGATGGCGTAACCCCTTTGGACTTGACTCGAACTTGAACGACCCAAAATATAAGGGATGGGGAGTTTATAACCCGACAGAGTTTTGACTAAGAAATGACTTAGCTTGAATATTGACTCTTATTTAGCCCAATTTAATTTACACATTTACAATTTTTGAAAATGGATTTTTTTTTTTTTCTAGAAAAAAAAAAGTTTTTCTTTTTTTTTCGAAAGTTTTGATTTTTTTTAAAAGTCTATCTTTGATATTGGGAATTTTGAAAAACAGAATTATAGAAATTTTAAAACTTTGAAATTGAAATTTTAATTACGGAACATTTGAATTTTTGAAGAAGGAATTTTAATTACGGAAAATTTGAAGTTTTGGAAATTGAATTTTAATTACAAAAAATCTGGCATTATTTGGTTTACAAATGTGATATTAAGACTTGTGATTGACTTGGAAAACACTTAGCATGTATACATATGAATAGGCATTATAACGGCATGATGAGTGAAAGTAATGGGTTTTGGTTAAGAAGGGTGGGTTGCCACACCAAGCTATCAAACCCTGGTCTGTGGAGAGGTCCGAAACAAACATGAGTAAGGCCGGTTCCTAGTTCCATTTCCTCGAGTAGTGAAAGCTCTTGATAAAAACATGAGTAAATATCGTGGTGTGGTTGACGTCAATTGATATCCATCTACAAGGAGACAAATAAGAATTTCCACCATCAAGACGGGACAATTTGTCGAATCGGTTTAGTTAAGAGCCTAGGAAGGCTAGGTGAAACGACCTAAGAAGGTTGAGTAATGAATGACTGTCTAATACAAACTATCCATAACCTTGTTCAAGTTTCACCCTGGGTAACATTAGATTTAGTCTAAGTGTATCATCCTTAGCGGAGTCGCCAAACTGTGGACATAGGCCACCCGCGCCGCGCGCACCCGCGCATTGGTATTGTTTTAGGTGACGGTACTTCTCCCACGGAACTTTGTGTTGACAAAGCACTTCATGGGCCATTACCGATTTGTAAGGCAAGAACTAGTGAATGGTTTGAACAAGCCTACATTTGTGGAATCGCCACCAATTTTTGTGGATAATTGGATCCGTTCGAATACTTCGTATCATGTCAAGACACAAAGTAGTGACATGAATACTAAGAAATTCGTCGCCCTTAGCATTCCATCTCTAGAATGACTCTCGCGATGCTAATGAACACTGGTGTTCACAGATATCTGAGTAAGGGGTGAGGATACGTATTAGGAAGCTCATACTAGAACACCTAATCCCGCCCGCCTCGATAGCGGCCTCTACTAATGATCAGGGAATTGTCATTTATACTCGATATTTCATTAGTTATATGCATGCAATGCAACAAGTAATTGATTAATCCTAACATGTGAATTAAGCTAAGTCAGTTAACATATAAATTTAGCAAGAATTGGGTCAAAGTTAATATTTACATTCAATTACATGTGAATAAGCCACATAAATAAATCAGGAAATAAATTAAAGGAAATAAAATTACAAAAGGATAAATGAATCCATGCCGTAAATACGCCTTAAAATGATTTAAATAAAAGAGATTAAATAAATAAACACGTCGAATAGTGATAATACGAATAATAGTTAATTATAAACTAATTAGAAAACTACGTCGGAACGAGACGAGTTCAATGGCAGAAGCCAGCATAGAACAGGCGCAGCACGTGTTGCGCCCTCTGGAAGTGGCGAATCACTTTGTGCGACTGTTCTCGAGTTGGATTCTGACTTTGAAAGTCAGACTCGCGAGTTGTTATCGTTCATTGGTTAGTTTAAATATATTATTCATATTGAAGTCGAATTGAAGTGTTCTAATAGTTTACATACATAGGAAAGATCGTCATAAAACAGAAAACATGTATCTAAGTCGAATTTTAAATAGCTTGATACGTAAAATCGAACCATTGAAAATCCGGGTTGAATAAATCACGAAAACCCGCAAATATTGGATTATAAGGGATTTCAGTCGAAGAAACAATTTAAAATAATTTGGAAACTGCGAATTAAAACGAAAAAGGACGAAACAGTTAGTACTCGAGAAAGAAGAATAAAAGCAGCAGCAGATAAGCAGCCCCTGGAAGAGGCGCAGCAGGTGCTGCAACTATTCCAGAAGGCGCAACACTCGTGATTTTGAAAGCATGTTTACGGCATAGACTCCTACATAAGATTAAATACGTAAATAAAATCCAAATAGGATTTACACCCTCAGACTTACATGTTTGCGAAGCGAAAAACGACCTAATACGACAATGTAACGAAGATGCCCTTGAAAAATATTTTAGAAAACAAATTGATTGATTAAGGTGTAGTGGTCAAGTTGGTAGGTCAATGCAAAACGTGACTGGTACCTAGAATGATCTAGGCTTACGTGGTCGAGAATGCTCAAGCACGTAGGCGACGTAGCAATATAATAGCACGTGGTCTTAGAATGCAAATAAAGAAGAGAAGGGGCGGACACTCGCGTGAATAATATGTGAGGCGGAGGCCTCTATTTATACTATTCACAAGGTGAGAGTTTTGAAGGATTAAAATACGGAAAGAATTCAGGAAGATCTGAACGCTGCTGGAAACAAGCCCAGGAAGAGGTGCAGCAGGTTGTGCGCCCTCTTCTGGAGCTGTTTCTCCTTCGCAGCGGAGATTTCCACATTTTCAAAATTTGGAAAGGATTTGTTTTCCTTATTTTGTCAAAATAAGATATTTTCGAAATCTTAAGAACATTTGAGATATTTTAGGATTCTTAAAAATATCCCGACTCAGATTTGAGACGGGTTTTGAGAAAATGACGACGGTTAAGACGGTTTTTGACCCGGACTCCGAATGTACTCTAATTAACGCCAAAACGACCGTATTGGCGCGTAGATGGCAATGAAAGGGTTGACATGACTATTTAGGCAACCGTTTGACGTCGGATTAATAGAATGTCGTAATAACGCTTCGTATGCTAAATATGCGGTCCAATCATCATCGGACGTTTGACGAAGGGTGCAGAAACGAGGTATCTAGAGAGCCCCAACTTTGACTAAGGCTTGGACAAGGCGAAAGTCAAAGTATAGCCCTCAGGTCAATCGGAGATTACAACCTGATGACTATGGCGACGCGAGGTGGTTCAAGGGGACTGAACCAAGGACCTGTCGTCGGGAACTTTTAGAGTCTGTCGACTTCCGGGGAGGGTCGTTTAAAGTCCAGTAGACTACGTAAGGAAGCTCGTCAGCCATAAGAAGAAATCATACCTGAAACACCCCAGGGTGAAACGTGACTGAAGGCGCTTCGAAAAAAACTCGTTTGTCTGAAGATAACCTTGTGTCTGAAGTCATTAGGGGTGACAAGGCTTCTGAAGAAACTTCTTAACTTTATCAATTTAAATAACCCATAATTTTTCGTCCGCATAGTCCTCTCCACGGTCTGATTCCATCATCATCCAAAATGAAAGCTAATACTCTTTAAGAATATGTCTTTCATTGTCATTCCTTAATATTCGTCATCTTAACAGATTTCGGAATTGTTCTATTAGATTGTTAGATATTGAGTATACACGAATGGAATTAACAATAGTAAAATCATATCGAATCGACTTCGCTTTCCTAATAGAACAGTTCGACCCTTATTAGTGCCTGGGTTAATCCGAATTTCCTATTGAGATAAGACGGTGTCCTCTGATTTTGGGCACAAGAAAACAGAGATGTAATTTAGAAGTATTTTTTGTGTAGTTTGATAAATCCTTTAGTGATGTAGAAGAATTTTTTTTTTTTAATCTTAATTCTTCACACTCCCATGTCTATTTATATAGATATGGAGGGAAAATGGGAGAATGTATTTATGAAGAGTTGCAACTCTTCATAAATTCAACCAGATTCAACCCCGTCATAGTTCGAATAACTATACCATAATTCCGTAATAATTATGCAAGCGTACACTCCGTACTTCCCGAACTCAAATGATATTATTTAGAAATTATTCATCTACGAACCAAACTTAAATACCCCAAAATGAACCGGTAATTACACTTTAATCGCCAACAGTTTATTTAAAGAGACCGTTACAAGCAAGATTCTTTAATAAACTAGTAACACTTGTGTTTATAAGTAACATATTCAGCCTATACTAAACAATAAAGCCACGCATTGAAAAATCAACTCGTCACAAGNATACTAAACAATAAAGCCACGCATTGAAAAATCAACTCGACCTTCATTTTAAGACATTGTACTCACAAATCTTAAATCATGACCCAAGCGTTAAAAGGCCCTAAATATTAATTTAGAGTCGTGATTAAACCTACTAAACAATTTGTCTAAACTTTAATTAGACATTATAAATACAAGTATACGGTTTCATATAATCTAAAAATTGTTTTAACGATTAATTTGTTACTTAAAGCCATATATGTAACTAATATTTCTTCTGATTCAATTTGTTTTTAAGTTCTTTTTTGTAGTATATTTTAATCAAACGTCAGTTAAGGTCAAAGGAAGTATTTCATGCAATTTAAATACAATATTTCTTGCAATTTAAATTAACCTAAATCTCCTATCTACTAATAGATGAACTCACAAATTTTTCCACCAAAAAGCATCTTTTATTTTAAGTAAGGAAGGTATTAATAATTTAATTGTATTTACTAAATTAGGAAATTAATAATTATAATGTATTTCATTATATAATTCCTTTCATTAAAATTAATCTTTTCATCAATATATATAACTTTCATTGAATAATAAAATATAATATTTTAATTAAAACTATAGACGATATAAAACTATAAACCATTAGCTTTGTGGTATAAAAATGCTTTTTAAAAAAATACATTTAAGCATATTACTCAATTCACTTGGATTAATTTTCAGTTTTATTTTTTTCGTCTCGAAACAAAATACATTAACGAGAAAAATGAACAGTTAATGAGATACCACTATTATTCTACAGTTCAATTTTTTTCTTCTCATATCAAAATATAATGACGTGAAATATGAAAAATTTATAAGATGTTAATTTAACATGATTAAATCAATTCTATTAATACTATATATTCCTGAAACCAAGGGACTTCAATGTAATTAAATAAATCTATACAAATTAATTATACTATATAGTTTTAAATCGATAGCACTGTGTGAAGGACCCGACCAAGGGACTTCAAAATAAATATTACATAGTTTTGGTTGAAGTATAAATTTAGAGAATATCCACTACTACAGATACAGCCTATAACAACGGGTAAAAACCGTTGTTAAAACAAAAAGCGGACGTTGTTAAAGC